>ML845783.1:31214-52938 GCA_009831015.1 Picea engelmannii | reverse complement strand
GCATATGATGTAGTAGCTTAGTGCTTAATAACATGAATGAATTCTATATCTATTGATGCTATGTGCTAAATGGTTATATATGATTAGATCTTGTTGAATACTGTGTTGTTCTGTAATTAGGGTTTTTATCTGCGAGGTGAATAAGGGTTAAAGAATAATGAATATTATTGGCTAAGTGCTTTGTTAAAGTGTTGTAATCACAGATCAGTGTCCCAACTAGGTTGTAGACACTTGAGTCTTACAACCCCCCCTGCCTCTACCTCGGGCAAGACTTCATATTCTTCGCAAATATTGCTGAAAGGGCCGATAGTTAGGGTTTTGTTGGTGCATTGTTGAAGCGTTGAACCCTGGGTCTGCCCCTATTCCAACAAATGGTTTCGTTGCCGCGACCTGAAACTGTGATTGCTTGGCACTGAAGAAAAGAGAAATCTCTGTTTATCTAGTGCACAATTTTCTACTTGAATTGTGAGGATATGTTCTAAGAAGAGAAGTTTGATCTAAAGAAAAGAGGTAAGATCTTAAAGCTTTGTTCTCTGATAAAGGTAATATAAGTGGAAATTGTTTCTTTGAAAGTATGAATCTAGGTATGTTTGATAGATTTTGTCCTAGTCTGAAAAATAGGGAACAACTCGAAGAAAGAAGATATGATATGAATAGATCTGATAGAAATAGTGAAAGATATGTTATTCCTATGCATAGAAATAATTTTTGGACTAACAAGTGGATGCAGGATCCTAGAAAGAATTTTTTGCAGGCCCATCACTGTGATCACGTTGCGCAGTACAGGAAAGGTTGGGGATCGTTTAAGAGAATGAGAGGATTGACTCTTTGTTATAGTTGTAGAATACTGGGACATCTTGCCAAGGACTTCCCTGGTAGAGGTCCTATTTTCCTTTGTTGTAAAGCTACTAGACATGAAGTTTTAGATTGCCCTAGAATGATTGCTAAAGTTGATAATATGAACATGAGACAAGAAAACGATGAGGAAGGTCAAGAGACTAAGAATATGCCAAAGAACCAGAAAGAATCCAAGGCTATATTATTGCATATGAAAGAAACATTGAATGATCACAGAAACATCAGTTTATCAGATATCTTAAAAGAGAAAGAGTGCATAGAAACAAGAATAGGAGACTTTGATGTAGACTATGTATTGGACACATAAACAAAGGTTAATATCATGACATAAATTACTTGGGAAATTTTAGGAAAGCCTACTATGATTAATTCATTGGGAGGAATAGGATTTTTTAAAGGAAAGATGATAACCCTATGTGGAAGACTTACTCATGTACCTATAAGTGCTCATGGAACATCGACAAAAGAATAATTCGAGGTCATTAAGTTTGTTGAGAGCAACGCTCCTTTTTCTCTTTTGTTAGGAAAGACTTGGATTGAGAGAGATCAGATCCGAAGGAAAGAAGAAGAGGAAGCTATAGAACAAAATAAACAAGAACTAAGGGATTTCATGGCTAGGAGAATATCGTGCTTAATAGAAGAACATGAGGACAAGTAAAATGAACTGAGGGCCATAGACCTAGCTATCGAAGTTGAAAAAACAAAAGAAGGCTTAAAGAACCTATCCATGCAGGAGAGTAGAGCACCTACTCCAGAAACAGTAAGAGAAAAAGTATTACCCTCGAACCCTGTGAAAGACCCTCAACAGTGCGAAGTTACTATACTAAGAGAATATAAGAACAATAATGGAAAGAGGAATCCATAGACACATATCATATGAAAGAAATAAAGAAATCTCAGTAAGAAGAAATCAAAGCTAGAAAAACTGTAGGAGGTTCTAGAGAGGACTTCACAGAAGGAAGTCTTACAAAACTTGAACCTCGCCGGAATAGTATAACAACACAGACTGGCACTTATCCATGGTGAAACAATATGACCGTTGGAGGCATCCTGACCGTTAGAACGATTCTCCAAAACGTCTAGAAATGCAGTTATTGCCAAAAATATCGCCATTGGACCGTTGGGACCATGCCATAACGAATGTAATTGTATTGATTGAGGCATTCCTACCCGTTGGAGGAGTCCGTTACGACATTATCTATTTAACCCATCGAATTTTGCACCAAGGAATTTTTTTTGAATTGAGATTATCCAAGATCACATAGAACTAATTGATTTCATGCAGTGCTTATTGAGACCTCGCCGCCCATTCTACTTACCTTGAGCATTTGTCCACCTATCCGATATATCTGATCTCAAGCGTGTATGTTGAACGACCTTAGCATAGTAGAGAAGTCTTTCAAGGAGATCCTAATAGACCTCATGGATGAGAAGGTCATGTTTGCAGGAGCACAGGCCTCATCAATGAGAGGATTTCAATCACCCCCATTGACTGCATGTTGATTTGGACCATCCTGAAATGTGACAGAGAAACGAAGCAATCATCGCGACGACTTGGCAAACTCAAAGCTCATCCCGTCTGTCCTGCCCAACTATATCCCGCCTCTAGATGGCGTGGTTAATCATGAAAATGCCCCAAGGGAATTCAACTATAAACTGATCACTGCCTCCCGAAGGGGATACACGCAGTTGGACAATAGTTAGGACAAATTATGACGCTAAAGATCAGTGATTTCAACTTGGGAGACCGTAAGAATTATGGAAGGATTGTACCACATAAGTACTTGAAAAATACAATGGGGAATAATTCGAAGATAATCCCCTATCCATGGACCATGGAGATCACAAGATCAACAATCCTTAATGTGATGAAAATGCTACACTTTGGAGGACATCAAGAGGTTAACGTGTGCATTGAACTACTCCTGTCGTGCTACCATGGCGGTTACCTGTGGTTGGATATGTGCATCACTATAGATCTGATGTTGATCCGCAAGATCACTGGATTGAACATGCAAGGACTAGACCCTTAGGATTTTTACCTAGGGAAGGCTGCAGATCACACCCTGGCACAGTAAATAAAGGACACCTACGATGATGTGGAGAAAGGAAAGCGGGGCTACAAGGTAGCCTCTATCGAAAATGGCGCAGTGTGCCTATCTTTTTGGTTGATCATTGGTAATATCGTTAGGAAGAACAAACCAACATAGGTCATGGGGTTTGTCATCGACCTCGCAGGAAAATGCGTTGAAGGAATGCAGATGAAATGGGCGAGCTACCTCGTTAACTAGTTGGAGCAAGACTGTCATGAAGTGAAAGACCAGGGCTACGAGTTTCACTTCAACACTTTGTTGATTCTTCTTGCCTTCATCTCTTGGGATATGCCAGAGAGAGAAACCTTCCCTGAAGTCGAGCTAGCCGAACCACTGGCCGTGAGGTTCACTACCCTCTGGTATTCGAGAGACATGGTGAAGCAATGTCAGTCCAATGTGGTGTTCCACACCTATTACTTACAGCTGAAGAGGGCCATTGAATACTTCCCTCACATGACGACGAATAAAATTCATAGGTTCACACAAATATCGAATTTCCGAGCAGAAAGGCACTTCATTTACATCACTGCGTGTGGAGACAAACACAAGGAAGAGATCCATTCCTAATACAAACTAACTGAGGAAGATATGGAGGAAATAACCAAGGAATGACCTGCAGAATTACTTGTACCAATTGAACAGACAAAATTATCTGACCCCGACCTCATTGGAAGTCCTGTAGTCACCTGGGAAGAGTATGATGGAACTAGCAACAAGAAGAAGAAGAAGAAGGAAGAAGTACATGAAATGCACAACACATCAGAGGAGACTACACCAGATTCACTTGAAGGGGGAGGAGGTGACAAAGTAAACAAAGAAGAGGATGAAGGGGAGGAAGACAAGAAGGAACAGGGTGAAGTAATACTGCCTAAAGATCCCCTTACAGAGACAGAGACATCCAAGAAAATAAAGGTTTCTCCAAAGAAACCCTCAGTGAGGAAGAATTCACATGCCAATAAGCCCCACTTACAGACTATACTTACAGTGGATGATATTGACCTCATCATTGTAGCTGTATTAGATACTTCCGAGGAAATTTTACAGTGAAGCGAATCCAAACAGGAGACAATTTATGACAAGATCGAGGCAGAGCTCAAAGGGGTACAATAGGCTCTTTATTCTAGCCGCACAGTGTCTACTGCGTCGTTGTCATCAGGGGGCATAGAAGTAGGAGATGGGCCTGACCAACTACGTAGAATAGCATATGCGATAGAGACTGACCTTAATTGGGTCCAGGAAGAAAAAGAGTAGGTCACAAAGGCATTGAAGAAAGAAAAGGAGGAAGCCCTAGAGAAACATCGGTTTGCACAGCAAGAGAAAGATGACCTCCAGGCGAAGTTTGCAGAGGTCAGAGAGCAACTCCAGAAAGAAAAAGAATAACTACTCGTGGAGCATATTGGAGTTAAAGAAGCAGTCACTAGAGCACTTCACTCTATGCCAGTCTTGGCATAGATGGAAGAGGGAATAGTTGAAATCCAAGTGGGGAGGCTCGATGAAGCCATTCAACATATCCAAGAAAGAGTAGTAGAACTGGAATTGTAAGCAGTGTCGAGTACTCCATAGGAAGTGCGAGATTAGAGGGAAGAAATTACCCAGAGCACAGTCAAAATAATCAAGGCATTGGCCTTAGAATACAAGAAACTCAACAATCAAAGTGCATAGACCTATGAGCGCCTTGCAGAGGACCCAGAACTAAGGAAATTGGATTCACATCTCTAGGAAGCAAAGAAACAAGCAGCGAGAGTACAGGCACAGTTGAAGCTACTATCAATAGTTGAAAAGATGAAAAGGTCACAAGAATAGGGCATATTTTAGTAGCAGGTTCATGCCATCTAGAGTAAAGTCATGGAAGTGACCCAGAGACTTCATGCAGTACAGGATGAAGCTTGCACACTTTTTGAGGAGATCAAAGGACAAGGTGCATAACTGGAACAAGTGGTCACCACAGTGGAACAACGCTTGGAAGGACTTGTCACTGAGAAAGTCATTCAAGAGTTCGTCGAGCAGGAGGCCTTGGTGAAACAACAAGTTGAGGAATCCCGAGCCAAGCTCGAGGACTTTGAAGTAGAGTTTCCTAGATAAGAGTGACTCGAGACGAGTCAGAGGTCAGTGTTGGGGGATTGTTGGCCCTCAACCAAGTTTTGGAGAACCTTGGTTGTGTTTGACCATTTTTGGGACTTCTACAGGATGGTCGAAGACGGAGTGCCCAAGCAAAGTGGAGATCGCGGGATCTCGCCCCCTTTTACGGGATTTTTGGGTTTAGGGTTTATGTAATAGGTATGGGATGTCAGCCCATGGGTTTACCTATGTTTAGGCCTCTTTTGTAATGTATAAATAAGAAGATAATACGTAGAGCGAGGTTTGTCTTGTGGTGCTAAGTGCTAAGAGTTCAATTAGATCTAAGTTGGCTTTGTGAAAGACATGTAAAGGTTTCTAAGTGTGATTATTTGTGAAGGCTTCATGCATACTATGTGTTGAGAACTCACAGAGTTAAGTGAAAGTGATTGTAAGAAGGCTTTGTGTTGTGCCGAACATGGGGAAGGAGGATCTGGTGAAGCGTGCACAGATCTCCTGTCCTATGCAGAGTTGGTTTTGAGTCTTTTTGCATGTAAGAAGATTGAAAGAAGATAATAAAAAAGATGAAGAGTTGGTGGACGTAGCCCCACGCTGGGGGTGAACCACGTATATCCTGTGTTGTGATTGATTTGTGTTATTGATGTGATTTATTCTTAGTGCTGGATCTTTATGTATGTTAGATGCATCTGATGTAGTATCTTAGTGCTTAATAACATGAATGAATGCTAGATCTATTGATGCTATGTGATAAATGGTTAGATATGCTTAGATCTTGTTGAATACTGTGTTGTCCTATAATTAGGGTTTTTATTTGCGAGGTGAATAAAGGTTAAAGACTAATGCATATTATTGGCTAAGTTCTTTGTTAAAGTTTTGTAATCACAGATCTGTGTCCCAACTAGGTTGTAGAAACTTGATTCCTACAAACCCCCTGCCTCTACCTCGGGTGAGACTTCATATTCTTCGCAGGTGTCTCCAAAAGGGCCGATAGTTAGGGTTTTATTGGTGCGTTGTTGAAGCGTTGAACCTTGGGTCTGATCCTATGCCAACATCATGAATTTAAGTCTGTTTAATAGATTCTTTCCTAGTCTAAAATCTAGGGTGCAGTTGGAAGAAAGAGTTGATCTAAGTAAAGCTAATAGAAATGAAGAAAGATATGTTATTCCTATGCATACAAAGAATTTTTGGACTAATAAGTGGATGTAGGAACCTAGAAATAATTTTTGCAGATTGCAAGTCCAACACTATGATCCTAGTGCACAGTACAAGAGAGGTTGGGGAACATACAAGAGAAAGAGAGGATTGACATTATGTTATAACTGCAGAAGACTGGGACATATTGCTAAAGAATGCCCAGGTACAGGTCCTATTTGTCTTTGTTGTAAAATTGTTGGTCATGAGGTTGAGGATTGTCCAAGAATGATTGCTAAAGTTGAAAGGATGAACATAAGACAAGAAAAATATGAAGGAAGTCAACAGACTAAGAGAATGTTAGAGAATCACAAAGAGAAAGAATCAGAGAAAGTTCAGACTACATTACTACAGTTGAAAGAAATGATGGATGTTCACAAAGATGTCAGTTTACTAGAGATCCTGAAAGTAAAACAACGCATAAATGCAAGAATAAGAGACTTCAACATAGACTGTGTCTTGGATGAAGAAACACAAGTAAATATTATGATAGAAGAAACTTGAGAAATTTTGGGAAAGCCTACTGTGGTACCTTCATTGGGAAGGATAGGCTTGTTTAAAGGAAAGATGATAACCCTATGTGGAAGAGTCACTAGTGTACCTATTATTGTTCATGGAACATCGACTGAAGAGGAATTTAAAGTCACTAAGTTTGTGGAGAACAATGCCCCATTCCCACTTTTGTTAGGAAAGACTTGGATTGAGAAAGATCAGATCAGAAGGAAAGCAGAGGAAGAAGCTATATAAAATAAAAAGCAAGAACTAAGGGATTTCATAGCGAGAAAAATAGACCAACTAATAGAAGAAAGAGAAGATAAGTTGAAGAAATAAAGAGAAAGAAAATTAGTTGTTGATATTGAAAGAACGCAAGAAGGTTTGATGGACCTATCCATTCAAGAAAGAAGAATACCCACCCTGGAGTTAATAGGAGAAGGGATATTAACTTCAAACCATTTGAGAGAACATCAACAGTGCGAAGTCACTGTGCTAGGAGAAGATAAGAATAGAAATGGAAAGAGGATTCCAGAAATAGTTAGAGAAACTCAGATTACAGGAAAGAAGGAAAGGAATCTAAATAAGAAGAAAGCCAAGTTATAAAAGCTAAAGGAATCTACAGAGAACAGATGGAAGACTTCACAGACTGGAACCTCGCAGGAGGCAGGTTTGTAGTATTTGAACCTCGTCGGAACAACAAGACTGCGCAGAATGGGACTTTTCCTTGGCAAAGCTATATGACCGTTGGAGGTGCCCCGCCCGTTAGAACGATGCTCCAGAATGGCTAGAAAACACATTTATGAGCTTTTGGACGTTGAGACTGCACCATAATGGACAGATTCACATTAATGGAAGCACTCTTAGCCGTTGGAAGAATCCATTACGACACTCGTTTATTTAACTCGTTGGACGTTGCGTCAGGACCACCTTTTTCTACCCGTGATTATCTGAGTCAAGAGGAGAATTGATTGTGCATCGATCTGTGTTATCATAAGCTAGACATCACCATCTGTTTGTCTACCCCACCTGTCTGTTCACGTACCCTGAACTGCCTGTTTAACAGTGAGAATGTTGGGTGAACACACTGAATTAGAGAAGCCCGTCAAGGAGGTTCTTAATAAGTTCATGGATAATAGAGCTATGTTTGAAGGAGTACAAAGGTCGTTGACCAGGGATTGTAGGCTTCCCCTTCGACTGGATGATTTTCTGGCTGTACCAACCCCGCAACTGAGCAACAAAGTAAGCATCATGGCGATCTAGCTAATGCGAAGTAGATCCCATCGTTCTTACCAGAGTATATCCTGTCGTTGGTTGGCGTAGTTAACCACGACAACATTCCATGAGACTATGAGTACACCTTGATCACAACGTACATCTCGAATGGAATACGTGTAGTTGGGAGTCAGTTAGGACAGATCTGACTACTGAAGAACAAAGACTTCAACCTTGGAGATATAAATAACTATGTTATTCTTGCACCCCACCGATACTTGACGAAGACAACTAGGAAGAAGCCTCTCCTGGTCTCCCAGCCATGGATTAAGGAGCTCGCGCAGTCCACTGTGATAAATGTGATGAATATTCCCCATTTCAACTGTCACCAGGAGGTTAACGGTTGCGTTAAACTCCTCTTGTCATGCTAACATGGTGGATACCTATGGCTCGATTGACGGATTACTATGGATCCGATGCTGATCGACTTGATTACAGGATTAAGCATGAAGGGATCCGACCCTCGACATTTCTACCCAGGGAAGGCCTCATATCAGTCCCTGACACAACACATCAAGGAAGCATACGATGAAGTTGAAAAAGGAAAGCGAGGCTACAAGGTAGCCTCTATCCAGGATGGCGCAGTGCGCCTCTCTTGCCAACTCATAGCTGGAAAGATTGTAAGAAAGAACCACCCCACACAGGTCACCAGTTTCGTGGTGGACCTTGTAGGAAAATGTGTGGAGGGAATTCAAATGAATTCAACAAGTTACCTCATCAATGAACTCAAGAAGGACTTCCACGAAGCTCAGGATCAGGGATACGAGTTCCACTTCATCTGGATGATCGTGTTGATCACATTTGTCACTTGGAAAATGCCTAAGGGAGCCACCTTTTCAGATATTGAACCATCGTAGCCATTGGCAGCTAGGTTTTCTACCTTGTGGTACACCAACGACATGTCAAAGCAATGGTAGTCAAACACCATGTTCCATGCATATTATCAGCAACTGAAGGTTTCCATTGAAGCATTTCTACGCATGACACTACACACCATGCACCAGTACAGACCACTAGATAAGTTCTGCACAGATCGACATTTTATCTATATCACTGCGCGCAGAGATGAGATCAAGGAAGAGTTACAGTCATATTACAAATTGACATATGAGGACATGGAGCGGATCACCAAGGAATGGTCAGAAGAGTTCCTTGTACCGGTCAATGATGCATAACTCTCTGACACTGACATCATAGGAATCCCCTTGGTCACCCGGGTCGAGCATATCAGACAGTCCAATAAGAAAAAGAAGAATAAGAAGCAAGAAGACGTCCAGAATATAGAGACCGATGAGGAGGACAATGCCTCTGAAGAAAATGGATCTGGATCGCCCGCGGGAGGAGGAGGAGGAGAAGACCAAGTAGATGGATAGGGAGGAGGGGATGAAGGAGAAATGCAAGGAGAAGGAAAAGCTACACCACCGAAAGACCCCCTATTGAAACACCACAGAAGAGGAAGGGATCACCGCAGAAACCTTCAGCAAGAAAGAAGACGCATGCTACAAAGCTCCTGTTAGAGGCCACACTCATGGAGGATGATATCAGTCTAGTCTGCGGAGCCATGGAGATTGCTTCAAAGGACATATTGCAGATATATGGCGTGAAGCAGGAAGATCTATATGGCAGGATTGAAAATGAATTAAAGGAAGTACAACCAGCGATTCATTCTGTACGCACAGTGCCTACTGCACCTTCCTCGTAACAGATTACAGAATTGGGGGATGAACCAACCCAATTGAGAAGACTAGCAGATGATATAGAGGTTCGACTTCAGATAATCTAGGAAGAAAAGGAGAAGGATACATAATCCTTGAAACAAGAGAAAGAGGAAGTCTTAGAACAATTACGTGTAGCGCGGTACTATGTAACCGCCTATGAAAATGATAAACAAGAATTTCAGGCGATGGTCCAGGAGGAAAAAGTCCATCTACAGAGAGAAAAGGATCAGTTTCTCATAGAACGGGCCACGGTTAAGGAAGCTGTCAGAAAATCATGTCACTCTATACCAGGTTTGGCACAGGAGGAACTAGAGTCGGTCGAGGCTCAAGTGGCAAAGCTCACTGAGACTATCTAGTGGCTTCAAGCGAGGATAACAAATTTGGAAGTCCAAGCAGTACAAAGCACCCTGCAGGAAGTGCATGACCAGAGGGAGGAAGCCATTAAGAACACAATAATAAGGATCAGATCCCTTTCCTCAGAGTGCAAAAAATTGAGCGATAAAAGTGCGCAGAATTATGAACGCCTCGCATAATATCCAGAGCTAAGGAAGTTGGAAGCACAGTTACAGGAGGTGCAACAATAGGCAACCTCTGTGCAGGCACAGATGAAGTTTCTCACCGCAGTCAAGAGAATGAAAAGATCACGGGAGCAGCGTGCAGTGCAACAACAGATCACTGCTATCCACGACAGAGTAATGGAAGTCACACAAAAACTAAAACTTGTGAAGGATGAAGCCTACAAGGTGTTTGAATAAATTTAAGGACAAGGCTCACAACTGGACCAGGTGGTTGCAACAGTGGAACAACGCCTGGAAGGGCTTGTTACAACACACACAATCCAGGAGCTCACTGAGAAGGAGGCTCAGGTGAACAACAAGTAGAGGTATCTCGAGTGAATCTCAAGGCCTTTGAAGCAGCATTTCCCAGACCTGAGTGACTCAGGACGAGTCAGAGGTCAGTGTTGGGGGCCTGTTGGCCCTCAACCAAGTTTTGAGGAAACCTTAGTCAGATTTAGACCACCTTTTGGACTTAGACGTGAGGGTTGAATATGGAGTTCCATGGCAGAGCTGAGATCGCGGATCTCACTTGGTTTGCGGGCTATGTGGACCCAACAAGGGTTTCTTTAGGGTTTTGTAATGGTTTATGGGATGTTGACCCATGGGTTTACCCATGTTTAGGCCTTTTTGTAAGGAATTGTAAAAGTATAAATAAGTAATATTGTAAGGTAGAAGAGGATAAGAGATGTAATAAGTGAAGTCTTGGTGGCTAAGTGAAAGTAGTCCTGAGTTTCTTTGTGAAACAAAATGTGTATGTAAGGCTCTGTGCTCGATAAAGAAGTTGGCTTTGTTCCTTGACCTAGTTTTGGGAAGGAGGATCTGGTGCGTAGTGCGCAAATCTCCCGTCCAATGTGAAGCTCATCTCTATGGCTTAGTGCACAGGAGTAGATGAATGTAAGAGATTGAAGAATAATAAATAAGATGAAGTAATTGGTGGATGTAGCCCCACATTGGGGAGAATCACTTATATCTTGTGTCTTTGGTGTGCTTTGTGCTGTGTTTCTTATGTTATGAATCTGCTCAATGCCTTGAATTTTATGTATGATAGATAGATCTATTGTTTCTTAGTGATTTACTTGTGAATGAATGTTAGGTCTAACTTATTGCTATGTGCTAAGTGGTAGAAATGCTTAATATTGGTTGTTACTACGTCGATATCTCTTAGGGTTTATTCTGTGATGTTAATAAAGCTAATGAAATAATTCATATCATCTTCTAAGTGTTGCTAGAGTTCTTTGCGAAGTGTTATTATCACAGATCTGTGTCCCATCTTGGTTACAGACATCTGAGTCCTGTAACCACCCCTGCTTCTACCTCGGGTGAGACTTCTCCTTCTCGCAGGTGTTGCTGAAAGGGCCGGTAGTTAGGGTTTTGTTGGTGTGTTGTTGAAGCGTTGAACCCTAGGTTTTCCCCTGTGCCAACACACCCTCAAGCAAATGGCATAGTGGAAGCCTTCAACAATATTTTGGAGAATGCCTTCACAAATATTTGTAATGTGAACAAAGATGATTGGTATTTGAAGGTACCAACAATACTTTGGGCTTATAGGACTACCTGCAAGAAATTAACAACAAAAACACTCTTTATATTGGTATGTGGAAAGGAGGCAATAGTTCCCTTAGATTATTTAATTCCAAGTTTGCGCATTGCAACAATCACAGACATGATATAAAATGTCCTAGTGCATGGAAGATTGGCTCAAATGATGGAATTAGAAGAAGACAAAATCATGGAAGGTTTCCATAATGAGGTTCAGAAGGAAAAGGATAAATCATGGCACAACATACATATCAAGAAGAAGAAGTTTAAGGAAGGATATCTGGTTCTCCTTTATGACAGTAAATATTTGAAGCACCCAGGGAATCTTAGAATGCATTGGCTAGGGCCATATCAGATAAATTCTGTCACATATGGAGGTGTTGTACAACTGAAATAATTAACAGGAAAGGGAGTGCAAGGAATGGTGTTGTCAAGTGAAACTGTATAGGGATAATCTACCTACTAACCCTCAATAGTTGGAGTGAAACAAGTAGACTTGTACATAGTGTAAATAGTAGGAGCTAAAAGAAGAAAAAGGAAGATAAAAATACAAAAATGAAGAAAAATACAAAAATAAGAAATCAGGAGGAATAAGTGATTCAGGAATGAGATCGCACAACAAATGGTGTGACAAAATTTGGAATACTGTGCATAGGAAAAATTGGACATTGCACAACTAACTTGAACAAGTTAAAAATAAGACAAAACATTAATGATCAGGTCTATAAAAAGGGAAAAGCATAAGAAAGTTCAAAACTTAGTGATTTTTGAGAAAATAGAGAGTTGAAGGAGAAATCATCTGAGGAATATAACAATTTACCACTAAGCATACAGTATGACACCCCCAAAGATTGGCGGCTCAGGGTAATATGTTAGGATTACTCGATAGTGTGGAAGAAAGAAAGAAAGAATGACATAGTCGGAGGATGTTGTAGACTTGGAAGACGTCACAATCTTGGAGACATAGTCGATTAGCCTGACCAAGGTATAGGAAGACACATCAACAGTTGCAAAAGTATAAATGGGTCAAAGCTCAGAAAATCCCAATGGAAGTGAAAAGCCTAACCCTAAAAAAATGACAGAACCTGAGGGAATGAAGGATAACAATAGAGACATGTCGCAGCGTAAGTTTTTGTCGAGGATATTACAAGACATTTGGAGACCAAAGGAGAGGAAGAAGAAATGAAATAAAAAATAACAGAAGGCCACCCAACCATCGACCAAAAAAGGAAGGCGTCAGATGCAATAAAGATCACACTACCTTACACCCCAGATGTCATGGTCACTGATGGGTGTTCTATATGCACTAAAAGAACACTAAAAACCCTCATTTAAATTGTCAACCCCGGGTAAGTAAGCTTAGAGTTGTAGCAAAATATATGCCAAGGTAGAAGGGCTAGTAGTAGTATAGTCTAACTAAGGAAGTGGCTATCTAAGGGCTAATCTATTCAAGCAAAGCTATCTAATGAGAAAAACCTACTAAAGAAAATTTAAACTATGTAACCTAAGTACTTTTGGGCCAAGGATCGATGGATAGTTCTAGGAAAACAAGTGAAAACCCTACTTGAAGAAAACTAGTTCAATTATAACAATAAGCAAAAACAACTATTTAAGCATAACAATAAACAAATAGCAAAAACAAACTACTTTAACTAGCCTACCTAAATTCAATGAACAATTATCCTATGAAAGAAAGTAAATAAATAAGAAAATATACTATCAAAGCAAGAATAGACAAGTAAGGAATTAACCTATTAAAGTAAGTAAATAGTTAACTACCCTAGGATAACGTCTACTGCAAGTAAACTAATTAAGACTACTCAATAAGCAGCTAACTAAGAGACAAGTGAACTCTATTCTTAATACAACTATCTCTAATTCATAAAAGGAAATCTATTTAATTGAGAGAAAGAAGAACTAACAAATAACCTTTAATCTATGATAAGCAAACTACTCTTTAATCTACCAAAGCAAAAGACTATCTATCCTACAACAACAAGAAAACTATCTTTTGATCTACAGAAGAAAGAAACTATCTTTTGATCTACAAAAGAAAGAAACTATCTTTTAACCTATAAAAACTCAAATATAGTGTTGGTGGTTGTGTGAATGTCTTCGGTGTCTTATAATATCTCGATGGCACTTGACAATGAAAGATAATTCAAGAGGTATAAGCTCAATATTGATTTCAATAGCAAAGTGAAAGGTGTGGATTAAGCAATCCAGTGAGAACTTATCCATTACGAAAACAACGTCAATTACCCTTCATATTCATGTGATTATTACTCATGCATTAACCATCAACATTATAACTAGATTATAATTGTACTCTATGCTATGTAAGCAAAACTCATAATTAAATTCAATCATTAACTAAGAATTGGAATCACAATCTAATTCTAGGAAAGAAATCACATAAAATAAAACTATGCTATATCTATTTTAACAATTCAAATTGAGGAAAGGAAAATGCGTATAAATAGAAATTAAGACATGATTCTAGCATATAGCAAGTAAACTAATGAATAAATTAATCAACAACTAGTTAAGAAAATCCTAATTAACAATTGAATAGGCAATCTACAAATAAAATCTGAAACTAATCCTATCCATCCACCGAAGCCTCGTTAAAGAAAACATAAACAAAAACTCTCTTCTACTCTGTTTTAAACTTGATTCTAAAATCATAAATAAAATGCAATCTAATATTTAATTGCTTACGAGGTTAGTGTATGAGTTTGCAAACTCGTTCCTACTAACTACAAAATCAATGCATATTAACAAAAAGCCTTCATACTAACCCGCAAAAGAGAATTAAAACAATTAAACTACAACAACAAATTAGATAACAAAGAAATCAAAGAACAGTTCATGTATAGGAAATAAAAAGACATCTAAGCTATGAAATGCATAAATAACTCATAGAACAATTACCAGACTGCTAGTGGGCCCCCCAGCAAGTTGCAGTCACTTCTCAAAGGCACACCACGAACTCAACAAATCGATTTCACCATTAAAACTAAAAAAAACAACTTTATATAATTCTGGCAATGAAAAATAGTAAAAATAGAGGAAAACGTATTTGTCTCTAATCCTCTACTTATTCTACTTCTTCCTAGCTATTGTATGACCACCATGGTGGTATTTATAGGTTTTACAGATGAAGAGGTTGACCATTGGAGGGTCGAACCTCTTCTATAAACAACAAATTACATTAATGGTGCCCTAACTGCCGAAATGGAGCGAGCCAATAATCTCCCAGCTTAGCAACCCAAACCGAGTTGTCAAGAGTTTAGTAGCTGGAGGGTGCAAGCACGAGCAAAACCCATGTTCCTGATTCGCCCACCACTGGACGCCAATACCATAACCACCAAATCGCCCATTATTTTTGTGCAAGATGAGGTGTTGGACAGAGTGTCAGACCGAGTACCGGATCAAGTACTGGATGGAGTGCCGAACTGAGTGTCGGAAGCAGAAACATGATGCGATTTTGCCCTGTAACACCAAAAAATGTGAATTAGATCCTTGGAAACATAAAAACGTAATGAATTATACTCAATATCAATATAAAACATGAATTATACATATGTGGTGTGGATCATATCATTTCATCACAAATTTCTTCAAAAATCTTCTCCAAAACATGAAAAACAGATATGTACATTTGGCAAAAGTATCTAATTACTGTCATAAAACTGATCATATCTCGGGCCCAATAGTCATAGTGGAAGATATGTTGGGGAAGGTGTCGAAGGTAAGATATGTTGACCATGATGTTAAATATGTAAAGAAGTTTCCAGAACTTGCACAGGAGACTTATTTGGAGGACAAGGGGGAGATAGGACTGGTAGGAAAACCCATCTTGGAGCTTGCACAGTGGATGAGAGGGCTATATAATTCGGGTATCATGAACCTGCTGGATATACCACATTTCAGGTGCAGTAAAAATGTGGGACTATGTGTGAAACATTTATTGGCCATGGTACATAGAGGTATTCTTTAGATGGATAGGACAGTCCCCATCGACATGGACTTGATTTCTAATATTATAGGGTTTCCCACTAGTGGCGCAAAACTCAAAGAGTAACTGGAGAATAAAGCACGAGAAATGGAAATTGCAGAGGAAGTGAAAGAACAATTTGGAAAAAACAGGGGGAACTGGGGTATAGTCATAAAAGACATAAACAAATATGCAATGAGGTTCACCAACAAGCTAATAGATTTAAAATTGTTGAGGAAGTGCATAAAGGAAGAGACCCTTGCATGAGTCATAATAGTATCCATGCAATGCACAAAATGAGCAATGTTTAGCTGGGTGTTGTACTTGTTAAATCCGTTTTTGGTTGACTACAGGGATGCGCAGGATAATGGAACTGAGTTCCATTGTTTCGGGCTCCTCATACTCATAACTTTGGTAGATTGGTAAAAACCAAATTTCTCATCCTTTGTGGACAGGCAGACGAAGTGATACACAAAGAGATATGAAAACCTATGGCAAGCTAAGGACAATAAGAATCAACAAGCAAACAACACAGTGTTTTCCATGTTTATGGAAGACATGCAAAAAAAACAAAAAAAATGTGTGGAGAATTCCTATTGAGTTGGTCCATGAGAATGGAGGGAGTGGCAGTTTTAAGGCATCCAAACATCGCATGTGGATCCAATACACAAGGGAACCAAAGAATAAGTGGTTAGAAATGACATATTGCGAATCAAGGGAAGAGGTAAAGTGGATTGTAAAATATTGTCCAGCACAATGGAAGGTGCCATCAACAAAGAAAGGAACCAAACCAAAGGATAAAGAATATGCAGGAGCATCTAAAAACACAAGCAGTCCAGCTGAAAATACTAGAAAGGATACATAGCATGGCCAAGCTTCAGGAAGAAGCGCAACAACGAAAAATCCCAGGAATAAAGAAACATTGTCAAGGGCATAAGTAAAGGGAGATGAAAAGAATGGAGAAACCTCTTAGCCCAAAGAGGAGGATGCAAAAAAGAAGAAGACTGAGGCACATACCTCACAAAAGAAGAGAAAAGGAACATTGGAGGAGGAAACATGAAAAAAAATGAAATATCATAAGAAGCCTCCATCAATCAAAATTATAGAGCATGATGTCGAGTTAGTGGAAGAAAAAGTCCAAGATAGAGGAGAAGATGTAGTACATGCAACATAGGTGCAAAGGGAGGATATCATGGATAATCTAATGGAAGTCCATGATACTCTACAAAGGATGCATATTCCTACAATGCAACAATTTACAACACAAAATACAGAGAGGACACAACAAGCACCTACGTAGAAGGAACATGAAGAAAAAGTTCAGACAATGGTGAAGGGCAATGACACCTTCAAGGTCACATAGAAGATGATGAGAATTGATGAGGAGACAACACAAAATTTAGTTAGGGATATAGAACAACTTGATATGTTTATGGTACAGATACATAAAAAGTCACTATACAGATTACAAGCAAGTGTGATGCAAGAAGTCCAATCCAGAGCCCACACAGATGCTACTAAATTGGAAATTGGCAGGGAGTTTATTGAAGTGTTACAAATTACTTCTGATCAATTGACCATGGAGAAGGAGGAGGAGAAGAGATGCATGGAAAAATTAGAAAAGGGACTGAAAAAAGTCTATAACAACATACCAGACTACGCGTTAGAGATGGAAGTCACACTAGAAGGAAAGTTTCATAGGATTTCACAGATCATGGTGTTACGAAAATATTCCCCTGCAGACATGTGAAGTTTCCCTTGGATTACAGACCCCTATACCAATATAGAAACAATCATTTGGACACTACCATTCCTGTAAAATCATTTTTCTTATTGAAAAATATAGGAGAAGGTAAAGTAGGATGTACTCTGTTTACGACGCTTGTCCTAGTTTCTCCTATCCACAAGCTTGATCCAATTCCTGGCGCAAATCAATACCTGCAATGAACAACAAGAAACAAGCAAATTCCTTCGATTCTAATGGATTAGGCAAAGAAAATTCATCTATTAAAATCAAATTAAACATAGAAAAGCACATGAAACCACATACTTGAAGGAAATAGGCCAAGTATATTGAATGAGAACTGGAAAATAAAACTTACAATATTCAGATGATGTTGCAACATCCTCTCCAATTTCTCCTCATCCAACCCTTCCATGAATCCCACGATCACAAGTCTAATATCTCCAAGATTCCTCCCCTTCTCCATGGAAATCCCTCATTATATAGGATTTGGAGGCTTATCTACCATGGAGAAGATCACTCACTAGATCCACTAAAATGAGATCTCCAATATTTTTAGGGAGAAAATATCTCTCAAGGATTTCAAGGAGAAAATATCTCTCAAGGATTTTAAGGAGGAAATATCTCTCAAGATCCACCAAATTAGGATTTTGGTTTGAGAAAATATCTCAACCATCCATGAGATTCTCAATCTCCCCTTTAGATTACGAAACTAAATGTGAGGTGGATTCTCATAGTAAATTAATTTCCTTTTTATGAATATTAATAAATAATTCATGTGCACATAGTATTTTGACCTTCATGTGATATATTTTTCCTCCTCATTGACTATAGATTGTGACAAATGTTCTTTCATGGTTTCAAGGTGTATACAACACTTAGCAAGGTGAATATGAAAATTTTACGACACTTGTGGCACTTAGGGTGATGTACTTAAGTGTGGAATTTTGATGTGTAACAGATGACCCCTAAAGTGTGAGGTCAGAAGAGAAACTGATGGCCGAAACACTATACATAAATTTATGTTACGTAAATATTCCCCTGTAGATAGGTGAACTTTCCCTTGGATTACTAGCCCTATACCAAGACATAAACAATCATTTGGACATTACCATTCCTATAAAATAATTTTTCTTATCGAAAAAGAGAGGAGAAGGTAAATTAGGATGTACTATGCTTACGACATTTGTCCTAGTTGTTCCTATCCACAAGCTTGATCCAATTCCTGGCGCAAATCAATACCTTCAATGAACAACATGAAACAAACAAATTCCTTCTACTCTAATGGATTAGGCAAAACAAATTCATCTATGCAATAAAATTAAACATAGACAAGCACATGAAACCACATACTTGAAGGAAATAGGACAAGTATATTAAATGAGAACTTCAAAAGAAAACTTGTAATCTTTAGATGATGTTTCAAAAACCTCTCCAAGTTCTCCTTGTCCAAATTTTGCATGAATCCCACAATCATAAGTCTAATATCTCCAATATTCCTCCCCTTCTCCATGGAATTCCCTCATTATATATGATTTGAATGCTTAACCACCATGGAGAAGATCACTCACTAGATCCACTAAAATGGGATCTCCAATATTTTTAGGGAGAAAATATCTCTCAAGGATTTTAGGGAGAAAATATCTCTCAAGGATTTGAAGGAGGAAATATCTCTCAAGATCCACCAAATTAGGATTTTGGTTTGAGAAAATATCTCAACCATCCATGATATTCTCAACCTCTCATTGAGATTAGGAAACTAAATGTGAGGTGGATTATCACACTAAATTAATTTTATTTTTATGAATATTAATAAATAATTCATGTGCACATAGTATTTTGACCTTCATGTGATATATTTTTCCTTCTCATTGACTAGGGATTGTGACAAGTGTTCTTTCATTGTGTCAAGGTATATGCAACACTTATCAAGGTGCATATGACACTTTTACGACACTTGCAACACTTAGGGTGAGGTACTTAAGTGTGTAATTTTGATGTGTAACAGATTCCCCCTAAAGTGTGAGGTTAGAAGAGAAACTGATGGACGAAACACTATACAAAAATTTATGTTACGTAAATATTTCCCTGCAGACAGGTGATTTTTCCCTTGGATTATTGACCCTATACCAAGACAAAGATAATAATTTGGACACTACCATTCCTATAAACTCATTTTTCTTATCGAAAAAGAGAGGAGAAGGTAAAGTAGGATGTAGTATGTTTACGACGTTTGTCCTAGTTTCTCCTATCCACAAGCTTGATCCAATTTCTAGCACAAATCAATACCTGCAATGAACAACAAGAAACAAGCAAATTTATTCTACTATAATGGATTAGGAAAAGAAAATTCATCTATGCATGATCAGGGGATCAAATTTTGCTCAAACATTCAAAGTGCTCAGAATTGCTTCAAATTGAACAAGAGCGTAGGCCTCGTCGTTACAAACCCAACATAACTCATTTGGGTTCAAACGGACGTCGGGAGCAAGAGATATCGTGTTCTGTTCAAAATGACAAACAGGCAAAAAAAAAAAGGGATGCTGACTATACAGTCTGTACGGACGCTGACATGGCAGGCCGTACGACATGTGGCAGGAAGTCATTGGGACAGTTGGCATTTGACATGGTTTGTTGGCAGTGAATGGGATGGTGACATGTGTCCCAATCAATGGCTGCCATGTGTCACCTGTTTATTTGATTAAAATCTTTGCACTTGGCAGGAGTCGACCCCGTGACCTCCGGGTGGGGTAAAGCTTTGGGAAAGGTCGCCCAACCGGCACGTCCACACATGTTACTTAACATATATGTGTATTGTAATATATTTAAAATTGCAAAAATGTGTGTTGGGGCGTGAACCGGGCCGGGGCTAAGCCTTGACCCATGGTTATATATTGTATTGCATATGACCAGTGCTACGGGTGGTAAGACCCACCATAATATATGTTGTAACCATTTGAAATGTGCGCGGTTTGATATAACATGTGACCAACGTGTATGCGCACGGGTTTAAACCTTATGGTTTTGTCAACGGTTTGAAACTTTAGCCCTGTTGTGTAATGCGCGCGGTCATGTGGTGACCATGTGCCCATGGGCCTTGGTAGTTAAGGCCGATGAGTAACCATTCGACAGTTTGGACCGGTTGTGCAGTTATGCCCAGCGCTAAGTTTTTACGCTTTAAAATGCGTGTGGGCTAGGTTGAGCCAACAAGGGTGCATTTTGTAGATGCAGAGACAACAAGCTTGAAGGGGGGTCTTCCAAGAAGCCTATCTACTTCAATGTTTGGCCAAACGAGGTGCCGAAAAAGCCCAGCTAGGGGTTTTTGGACGTTCTGAAGCCATTGGAGCAAT
Organism: Picea engelmannii; assembly: GCA_009831015.1. Classification (NCBI taxonomy): domain Eukaryota; kingdom Viridiplantae; phylum Streptophyta; class Pinopsida; order Pinales; family Pinaceae; genus Picea; species Picea engelmannii. The sequence goes on along the minus strand of ML845783.1, from coordinate 32,045 downwards.
CTATTTGGCATTTTGAGCATTGTAAAGCACATTTTTTATCACTTTGAGAAAATAATACAAATGATCCATTGGAAGCTGGACCAGGAGATGTAGCCCAAGAGAGGGGTGAACTCCTTTATCATTTGCTGTGTTATGTGTTTTTTGTTCATTGATTATGCTGTTGTTTATATGCATCTTGAATGAGTAAATCCTATTAAAGTTGTGTTTCAAAGTTGATCCATTTTCATTTTAACACGTAAATTTTACTTGCAAATATTTTCAAGAATACAAGTCTTCTTCATTTTTAGATCAAGTTGGTATCAGAGCATAGGTTTTTGAAGACTTGATTATTTGCAAGTGTTTTGTTTTCTGATTCTCACAAGGTTGAAACTCACAAGAGGAGAAGGTCAAATTGTAGAGCCAAGTTCTCATTCTTCAAGGAGGAAGCATATATCATCACCACAAGTTTCAAGGAGGCATTCACCAAGTATGGCTCATGAAGAGAGTCATGAACATGTTCCTGCAGAAGACGAAGATATCAGAAAGGTTGTCATGGAAATGAAAGAGATGATGAAGATCTTGATGGAAAGGAATACAAGGTTGCAATGTGAAGGCTCCAACCCTTCAGAGCATAAGGGAAACAATGGTGATAAAACTCCAAATGGAAATGGAGGGAATGGTGCTTCTCCACCACCCTCTCCTCCATCTCCTTCTTCTTCTTCTTCTACCAATTCAAGACCTCTTCTGAATTCTCCAAAGGGACATGGTAAAACTCCTTCACAAATTCCTTCATTAAAGATTGATATTAAATTTGAATTGCCAATATACAATGGAGAAGTTAATGCTGAGAAA
>ML845783.1:16600-28063 GCA_009831015.1 Picea engelmannii | reverse complement strand
GTTATCCTAGTACTGGATTCCCTGATATTTTGGGATCATTCTTATCCAAGTAACCAATTCATTCTCTCCTATATATTGAGTGAATTCTCATGGAAAAGGTTAAGCAAGATTCATTGGAGAATTGGTGAAATAATTGTGTGAAGAACTGAATCTTGAACAACAACTTGGAGACTCCAGCAAGTTTATCCAAAGGAGTTGATATTCTTCATGCAAACAGTGAGCAAGTGTGTGTGTCAGAGCCAAGGTCCATCGAAAGGAAGTTTGCGACATCAAGGCTCAGGTTGTAATCTTTACTTTCCATTAATATGATACAGTAGCATGTCCCTTTCCCATAAAGCTATTTCCACTTTATTGTATAATTCCTTGATCATATACATAGATTGACTGTTGAATAGATTGTGCTATCTTCACTTTGGTTGGTTTGTGTTGTCTTGGTCTTGACTGCATGAGAGCACTGGAGCGAAGCAGGAGAAACAAAGACCAAAGGAAGCGATAATAAGGTATGTTATTTGTTCTTGCCTCCTATTTAATTCAATGGTCAAAATCTAGGGAAAGAGTCATGTTCTGTCTTACTTTGTTCTAGATCCAGGTGGATCTAGGGAGACCAGTTAGTGTCCGCACCTACAGATTTATCCAATAACAAAATTAGCAACTCTATTGGGGAACAATCCCATTTTCTTTGTGGATTTTGGTATTTTCTATGGCCATTTGCTCTTGTTTCACTTTTCTCCTTTCCTGTCAATCTCTGAGTCTTCAGGATATCCTGATAGACCCTCTGGGTCCAGAGGTCTTTTCTAATTTTGCTTCATTTTCCAAAATTTTGATTATGTTTAGACATTCTCGCACTACACTTCATTGCAGCCTGCAAGAATTGGTAGGGTTCACATTCTGCCTTTAAGGTTCAGTGTGAGGCTCTCGCACCCTACTCAAGGGTCACCTGCGAGAATCAATGATTCTCGCACTGTGTAATACTACCAGCCTGCGAACTCATTTGTTCAAATTTTTGGATTTGAATTTTAGCACATTCAACTGCCCAGATCAGTTTAACTGCCTCATAAGAGTCTTTTGGACCATTGATTGATGTTCTTCTTGTCTTCGTTTGCATACATGAACAATCTTAGGATTTCAAGGCTTTTCTTGTCATTTGTGTCTTGACTTTCGTTTCTTGACTTTTCTTGGTAAAACCATTCTCTCTGTTTTCAGAATCTAAGTGTGTTTGATTAGTTAAGATCCAGTGATTGGTTCAAAGTTAAGTTTTCTTGGTTTTTATCATTTGCTTATGGTTTGAAAAATCGTTTTCTTTTGCATTTGAAAATACTACATTGGGTTTCTCTTTATTTTTTCTTTCATTGAAAGAGTGGATTGGGTTATTTGCTTGTTCATTGGTTTTCTGATTTTCTGTACTCTCATTGACATAGCGAGGGTCCTTTTTGAAAAGTGAACAAAGTTTTTTCTTTCAAAAAATCATTTTTTGTCTTTGAAAACATTGAAAATCAAAATTGTTGAAGTGTTGAAAACGAAGCAATAGAGTATTGTTCTTTCATGTGATTTGTTGCATTTACATTTTAAAGGAAATTTTGCATTGTAGTTCAAGGTTGATCTGGCAAATTTTCTCTTTCCCTCCCATACATAGGATTCATTGAACGAAAAGTGATATATTTCATTCTCATCCTGCATTGTTGGGTCAGAGTCATACAACATAAGTTTCATTTCCGTTACCTTTGAGTAAACAACAACTCTTAATAACACTGCGTAATCATAAAATTTATCTAGTAACTCTTTTCTAGGGCTCTTTACACCAACATTTAGCTAGGCTAGTACTTTGGAGTAGGAAGAGAGATACACTCTTCAAAAGCTCAAAACACACAATAGCATCTTGTGTTAGGGAGTGTTAAAATCCATTTGCAACATCTTGTCCTGGGAAGCCCTTCTCACACAAGGGTCAAGCACTAGGTCACATTGATATTGGCAGAGTTACTCACCTTGCTTTGTTGGTATCAGTGTAGAGATTGCACGTATTATGGGGATCACTCAGAGGTATACCCACAATGATGAGTGGAAGCCTTTTGAGTTGATTTCGGGCTAGATACCCTGCCCTTGTGTGTGGATAGGACTGTCAACTGTTCCCCCAGACTTTATTGTTGTTGGTGGTGGCCTTAGTGGCCTATCTCTCTAGGTTCTTACCCAAGGTGACTGTGGAGGGGAAAGTCTTCACGGTACCTGGAATTGACGTTGACCAAACTCACTCGGACTCCTTGGAGGGTATACCCACGATTATGTGTGGGAGCTTGCACCAGGGTGTAAGTCCGTTAAACAGGTCGTCAGCATAAATTTTCCACCCTAGCCCCGCCCCTTCTTGTCTCGTTGTTGTGACGTTGGATTTCATCACCAACTAGTGGCTTCGAAATTAGAAGGTCTTGTTTGCTTGGTGATTGCTTCCTAGATTTTGTTTACTAGCGCGTGTTGTTTGTTTCTCGAAGTTGACCATAGGATTTTATTTGCGAAGTTTGTTACTCGTTTACAATAGCTCCCCCATGTCGTTCACGTAGAATGCAGGGTTTATCTCCACAGCATCTGGAAGGTTCTCAACCCTTGCCTACAAGTACACCTGAGGGCTCTCTTCGGCAAAGTGAAGCCACAGTCGTCACCACACCACAAGTGGAACGAACTGACTCTCTAGAACGTTTTCACATTACAAATACTCGAGAGGACTTTCACCTTCACCCGATTCTGAGAGAGGTTTTATGCGAGCAAACTCTTCCGGAGACTTAATTGTTGTCTATTCCGGATCTCCGACTGGACTTAAGGAACAAGATCCTTTTTCATATACGGGGGTTTTTCGGTGAGACCTTTTTGGTCCAGGTTCACCTGTGATTTCCGAGATCAACCCACCTGTGATTTCTGAAATCTCTGATACAAAGACTGTACCGGTGACTACTACTTATCACTTTACCGTCCCTGCCGAAATGGCCCATCTTGCAGCTACTTCGAGTGTTCCAACCGGGTTTACTGCGGTTAGTCTTGCTCCTATCAATACACCGCTCCCAACATCAATCCAACACTACCACCTAGATATCGTGCGTTGAATGCTTCCATTCCTACTCCTGCACAAACTCCATCCGGATCTCCTAGTGGTCCTTCTTCTTCTGGGCAATTTCTTCCCGGTTTTGTTCCAACACTCCCTCAATTTCCTTTTGGAGGACCTTCTTCGTCTTCTACTGGAAATCCTAATCCTAGTGGCACTATTCCATCATTCACTCCAAACTATCCATTTCTGGTCGGTGGAAAATTTCACCAAGGTGGAATTAGACAACCCCCTCTCAGTGGGAAAATCCCAATTGGAACTTTACCCCCAATTGGAACACCACCTTCGTTTGGAGGACCAACCCCACCTTATGGGTAGAACATACCTCCGTCCTTGGCCCATTATTGGAATCAGTTGATACAAAATCCTCCTCAATCGACTGGGGGACATCAGTTTCCAACTGCGTCCGTAACACCCCCTAGCATGGGTCAACCATATCCAGGTTCGTTCAATCCCATTTGGGGGGAAAATGCTCAAACTCAAGCCCCTGTTCCAGGGTATACTCCTCCGAGCTACTATCCTCTTCAACCACCACCGAATATGCCTGGGTCTTCACATTATATGCAGACTGCTTATGGTCCTACTGGTTTGCCGACAGGGCTTCGTCCCCAAAGCCACCAGTACCCGCAAGTGAATCGACAATTACCCTTTCTTGCTACTTTGGATTTTCCAGATTTTTCAAGGATTTTAAATGATCCTATTCGTCACTCTCCCCAATGGCCTGTTATTCCAGCCAAGCTTCCATCGAACATTCCTAAATTCGACGGAAAAGTGGGAGAGGACCCAAACAATCACGTTATGACTTTTCACCTATGGTGTTCATCCAACTCGTTGATGGATGACTTTATTCATTTACGTCTTTTTCAATGGACCCTTACCGGTTCTGCTACGAAGTGGTATATTGAATTGCCACGAGGTTTCTTCTCTGATTTCAACACCCTAGATATGGCTTTCCTTACGCATTACCAGTTACCGATCCGTTATGATACGGGAACCTAGATTTTGACTTCCTTCAAACAAAGCAAAGGCACTCATAGATCTGATCACATCCATGAGTGGCGAAGGAGACGACATCTCATTAAACTTGAGCTCCCCGATTAGTTGCTGGCTGAATGGTTTACAAAATCATTTGTGAACGAAATTGGTAAGGAAATTGCCATGGGTGGCGTAGTCACATAAGAGCAGGCTATAAGTCGAGCTCAATATCTTGACCTCGCTTATTCACAAATGGGAACCCTTTACGATTTACTACCTGATTTACCTCGTCCTAATACTTCCATCACTTCAACTACTCCAGCTGCCTCGCATGCAGCTAATGGTGTGATTGGTTCTTCCCAAGCCCAACCACATTCTGTGTCAAGCGTCAACCCTAAATCTGCTTCTTCTAATGTCCAAAATGCTCCGTCTCCCGCCACTCCCACCAGAAAGACTTCTGAGGTAAATGTCCTTCAATCTACCCCAGCCGGTAAAAACAAATCTAAAAAGGGGAGAGGCAAGAATAAGGAGGGAAAAAATAATTCTCAAGCAGAGCAACCCAAAACTACCCCTGTTGACGATCGGGATAAGTGAAAACCACGATACCCTTGCCTTATCTGTGGTGATGATCACTACATGAAGGATGGTCCACGATGTGCCGAGGTCACTAAGTTCCTTCAAGGGGCTCCAAAACCACCTACACTGGCTGTCTTGTCCCAACCCTTCCCGTCTCAACAACAGGCTCAGTTGGTTATTCACGACCAACCCTCTTCTTCTACAACATCATATGTTTTGATGTGTACTGGTGATTCTAAGCAGAACAACATTGCACTCACTACTTGAGCCAAAGATTATTCTCCATCTAAGGAGAAGGTTGATGATTTACCCCCTTCGTTGGTCCAATCCTCTCCCACGACTCCACCTACTAACGGTCCTCTTCATCTCGAACGACCGAGCCTCGACACAGTTCTACGACCCCCCCAAAGGGCGTCGTTCAAAAATCATCTTTCAATCCTCATGCTCGTGCGGCTCAGAACTACAACATTGTTGAAGATCTGGCCCAAGCACCTTCTGTGATGTCAGCCCTTGAAGTCCTTCAGTCGTGTCCCGCACAACGGAAGGACTTGTTGAAAGCTATCAGTGGAATCGACCCATACGACTTTGATAGTCTTTGACTTGGAATATCACATTCCAAGGTTACCCCATCTACTTGTGTTTCAGATACAAGTGGTTGTTTCCGACAAAAACATTTGACGAACCGTTATTGACGAGGGTGCCTCGACGTGTGTTATGTCTCTTGCTTGTTGGAAATCCATTGGCTCTCCTCCTTTGAATGAATCCCATAACACTCTTAAAGCCTTCAATGGCTCTGGTTTTAAGCCCTACGATGTTCTTCCTTTGTTTCCCATCACGTTAGAAGGTAAAACGGTCCAAGTCGAAGTGGAAGTCTTTGACGCTCCCCTTGATTATATTTTTTTGCTTGGCCGTAGCTGGATCGATTCCATGCGTGCAGTTGTGTCGACACTTTTCCATGTAGTACGTTTCCCTCATCAAGGAAAGGTTGTTACCGTCGACCAACTTGCCTTCTTCAATTGTGATACCCATACTGGCAACGTACCGTTTATTGCTAAAACCCCACCGGGTTATGAGAATGTCGGTGTAGGCCTTTTAAAGGACTCCTCATTAATGGGTACTTTCCCCATTCCACCACCCGATGCTCCATGCCCGTCAGTTTCTTCTATCAACATGATTTCCACAGTGCCTCACGAACTTCCTGCGTCTCACGACCCTTGGATAGTCCCTGACCATGGAGATCATTTGCGTTTCGACGACGAAATGCCATTAAGTCCAGTCGAATCTGCCTACCAGGCCATTCAATCGGAAACACCTTCTACTCCCTCTCTTGATGAGTTGTCTCCCGATCCTTTTCGCGTTATTTTTCCCACTGACGATATGATCATGTCCGTCATGGAGGACACCCCTTGGGACGATGGGCATCATCGTTCTATCCTCTTTCTGGAGCAACACACTCTTGAGAACTACCAATGGATTTCGACTCCGTCGACAGTTGTTGTCATCTCGATGTGTTTGCTGAAGGGAACTTAAAAAATATATCACCCATGATTCCCATTGACATATCCATTAAACCTGGGATTGTTGAAAATGTCCATATTGGAGCTTCCTGTTCCCCTGGCGAAATAGTCACCTATACGTCTCTATTCAAATAATTTTGTGACATCTTTGCCTGGAGCTACGAAGAGATGCCAGGTATCGACCTTGCAATTGTTGTACATGAGATAAAGACATACCCCAGAGCTAAACCTGTATGGAAACGCCTTCGTCTAGTTCACCCACGTAAAGCGGCTGCTATAAAGCTCGAAGTCGAGAAACTTCTAATAGCTGGCTTTATTTATCCGGTGGCTCTTATAGACTGGGTTTCCAATCCTGTCCCGAATGACAAAAAATGAGGCACCATTCGTGTATGCGTTGATTATAGGGATATCAACAAAGCTTGTCCCAAAGACAACTTTCCTACCCCTTTCGTCGATCAGATTGTCGATGACTGTGCCAGAAGTGAAATCTTCTCTCTCATGGATGGTTTATCTGGCTATAATCAAATTAACATTGCTCCCGAGGATCAACATAAGACCACTTTTATTTGTCCTTGGGGTACTTTTTCCTATCGGAAACTTCCTTTCGATCTCAAGAACGCTGGCGCAACGTTTCAACGTGCTATGTCTTATGCTTTTCATGATATCAAGCACATCGTTCAACCCTATTTGGACGATTTACCCGCTCATTCTATGCGCAGATTCGATCACCCTACCCACCTCCGAGCCATTTTCGTTCACTATCGGTTCTATCGTATACGTTTAAATCCTCATAACTGTGTTTTTTGTGTAGAATCTGACCGTCTTCTAGGTTTTATCGTTTCGCGTCAAGAGATCTGGGTGGATCTTATTAAGGTTGAGTCGATTCTTAATCTCCCTCCTCCTTCTACACTTCGCTAGTTGCAAAGTTTGCAAGGGAAAGAAAACTTTCTTCGTCATTTTATCCCAAATTATGCCGAGATAACTCGTGGATTTACGCAGCTATTAAAGAGGGATTCAGAGTTCGTCTGGGATACCATTTCCAAGAACACTTTTGAAGCTTTGAAGTTGTCTCTAACGTGCGCTCCGCTTATCTTTACCCCAGATTACAGTCGCGATTATTTCCTTTACCTTTCTGCCTCATATTACACTATTGGCATGGTTCTCGTCCAAGGGGATGATGCTCACGACGAACATGTTATTTACTACTTGAGTCAAACTCTCACGCCGACTGAAATCAAGTATCAACATGTCGAGAAACTGGCCTTGGCTGTCGTCCAACACTTCCGGCACTATATCCTCTCACGTAAGAGTATGGTGATTTCTCATTGCAACCCTATGCAACATATTTTGACACGTCAATTGCTTGGGGGAAAGTACTCCAAATGGATTGTGATACTTCAGGAGTTTGACTTGGAATTCGAACGGGCCAAGTCCAAGAATTCCTTAGTTTTTGCTGAGTTGATATGCGACTTTCCTCATTCTGCAATGGAAAATGTAGCAGCAGATTCATTACCCGATGAATCTCTTTTCCTTATTAGCACTAATTATCTTTGGTATGGGGATATCATTATATATCTCCAAACCCAGACTTTCCGACCAACTTTGTCCAGTACTGAACGACGTCGCATATTCTATCAAGCTCGTCAATACATTATCCTTGGGGATACTCTTTATCGTCGGGGGATTGACTCTGTTTTTCAACGTTGTCTAACGTTCAACGAAGCCGAGAAAGCTATGAATGACTGCCATTCCGGAGCATGTGGTGGTCATATGTATGGGTATTCTACTGCCCAAAAGATCTTACGAGTAGGGTATTTTTGGCCTTCTTTGTTTAACGACTGCATCACCGCCGTTCAGAAATGCCATGCTTGCCAGACCTATAATCAGAAAATTTGGTCACATCCTGCTCCTCTTCACCCTGTGGTCTCAGTTGGTTCCTTTGTAAAATGGTGCATCGATTTCATGACATGTCACCCTCACTTGGCCAGGGGGCATGGTTACATTATTATAGCCGTTGATTACTTTACGAAATCGACCGAGCCGATGCCAACATTTGACAACACTAGAAATACCACAACATTGTTTCTTTTTAACCGCGTCATAGCTCGTTTTGGTGTTCCCCGAGCTATCGTCACTGATCACAGTAGCCACTTTAGAAATTTTATGATGTCTGAACTTACTGAGAAGTTGGGTCTTCGTCATGATAAATCAATGCCCTATTATCCACAAGCCAACAGACAGGTTGAAGCAATCAACAAAGTTCTCATAACTATGTTCCGATGGATGATAGGAATTCATAAAACAAGTTGGCACACAATGTTGTTTTCGGCATTGTGGGCATATCGTACATCCTTCAAGTTCGCTACTGGGTTTACACCTTTTCGGTTAGTCTATGGTGTGGAAGCCATTCTCCCTATCGAATGCGAGATACCTTCTTTGAAACTAGCTGTTGAACTCCTACCCAACACTTCTGCTGAAGAAGAACGTCTTTTGTATCTTATGCGATTAGATGAAACTCGACGTGATGCCACACTATTCATAGAAGTTTAGAAAAAGCGTGTCAAGGCCCAATACGATAAGCATGTTAAGGCTCGCATTTTTTTTCGAAGGTGATCTTGTTCTTCTCTATGAACAAGATCAAGATATGTTAGGAGCTGGGAAATTCGAACCCATGTGGCAAGGTCCTTATATCGTTCAATGAGTTTTGGAAAAAGGAGCGTATGAGTTGGTAGATTACGATGGTATCCCTTTGAGTGAACCCAGGAATGGGTTGTACTTGAAGAAGTACTATGCATAAAATAATTTGTGCACAAGTACATGTATTTTTAATGTATCATATTTTTTGTGTGTTACTATAGTTTGCTTTTGTCGTTATCTGGTCTCTGCCCTTATGTGACGCTGTGTTTGATTTCCAGATGTCGAAGTTTTCGCTACCCTATATTGGTTTCCCTCATGGCGCTAGCCATAGTACTCGGAACCTTGCTTCCACTGCGTGGGCAATTTATGCCCCTACAAACGAACTTGTCTCTTTACGAGGTGTGTGTCTCAGCCGTGTGACCAACAACATTGCAGAGTATAGCGTCGTTATTGAATTATTGGTTGATGCTATCTCACTCGGAATTCGTCATTTGGTTGTGCGTCTCGATTCACAGCTTATAGTACTACAGTTAAGTAATGTATACACTATCTGAAGTCCTACTTTGTTACGGGTGTATTTGCGAATTTGCCTATTGGAGCGTTATTTTGATTACATTGAATATCAACATATTCCTAGATGTCTAAATACATTAACATATGCATTGGCTAATTATGTATTAGACAGACATTTGAATCATTTATAAATCAATCACATCAATGTTCACACAATACATGATAAACCGATAGAATCCATCTGTATATATAACGATCAAAATAGTTTTTTACAAAAAGTTTGTCCGAAGACTGAAATGTCAAAAACTGAAGCTCATAGCTTCTACAAAGTGACGTCATGGATGACGTTCATGGTAACACACGACTTCCCTAGCAACCCTACAAAGCAGTCGACTCATAGATGTTGATACTCCTACAGTATGACGTTGGTCACGTCATGGAACCTCTTCCAGAGGCATGTCTGGAATGTCTGCGGTCAGGCCCTCTAGATTTTGTTCCACCACCTGATAATCCTCGGCATATTGTGGTGCTGCTGCTACCTCTCCTCGCCATTGAATGGGAGAAGTACCAGGAGGTCGGTACGTTCCAACATCTGTGTTATCAACAAACAATTTTGTATTAGTCTTTGAACGAACATATAAAACAAAAACATTTGAATATGATAAAAATTCACAAAACATTTAAAAAGAGAAAAATGCGTGTACTTCTTACCAAGGTCCCCCCACTGAGCATCCTATGGTAGTACTAAATCCTGATCTCCTCAGAAATCCAACCCGGCATAAGCATAGTCATCAACCATCAACATTTGTGTTTGAAGCCAGTCAAAGAAAGTATCATCATACTTGATGATCGGTCCTGCTACGTGCCGGGCCATGAGCCGACACCATATCAACATCCTTGGATCCCTGGGACCTGTTATATTCCACTCAACCTGCAGTCTCAGTACGGGAACCCTCTCAAGGAAGAAGGACACCAACAAAGATCCGTACCTGAATTGCTTCAGGTTACCTCATTTGCATTTAGTCAACTGTTTTTTTATACTGCGAAGCACAACATCTGCCTAGTTGAACACCCGAGGCTCAGTACACTCAATAGCATACTGGAAGTAACTCTGTAACGCCATGTGAGGAGAAGAACTCCCAGCCATTCGAGCTATGGTGAATAGGATAGTACAGAGGGTCAAATATCGTACCCCCCAAATAGCTACTTTTCTTTTCTTTCTCTTAGCCTCAGGAACGCAGTGCAAACAACAATACTCACTCATCTGTAGCCCACCACCTCTGCTACCGGTTAGGCTCACATAGTACCCGTGCCTGGACAATATAGTAAAAAAGTAAATGTCCTCAATGTCTAAGGACAGTGTGTGGGCCCCCACATGAAAAACCTGTTGATCAGGGTCCCACATACGCACCAGGTACTCTAACAACCTGACTTGGGCCCTCATGCCCAAGACACGAAAGTACTTCAGGAGTCCACAATCTCTCAAAGCAACAATAGTAGGTGGATGATTTTCAGCCATTGCATTATCTTCCTCGTGTTCCCTTTCGCGCCATTCAAGCACCATTTTTCTCGCCAATTATATGCACAAGGAGCACCAAAAGAAGATTAGCAACAATTTTCATTGATTGGTTCTTGTTCTTTGGGTAATTTAAAAAAAAAAATTGAGCATTGCGGTTCTCGCAGGTGCCCTGTGTGCACAGTGCGAGAACCTCGCAGGATACTCATGGGTCACCTGCGAGAATCACCCATTCTCGCAGGTCCCGTGAAGCCTGCCTGCGAGAATGGCAGCGCGCAAATAGGGCTTGTAAAATCAACCCAAAAAATGAAATAGAATTGGAAAATTAAACCATGAAAATGTTAAGGACAAAGATCCTACCTTACTGTCGCTGACGGCTCGCTGAATGAATGCTCATAGCTCCCGCAATCTAATGCCGAACTTGGAGGGTAAAAGAGGGGTTTTTTGGAGCTCAAATAGTGGAAAGGTAAAATGATGTTGTAAAAAGAGTATTTACTTCTTTTTATTTACTTTTACTATGTCATTTAATTTTTTAATGATTATTTATCTATTAAACCCTAATCCCTAATGTCATTTTGAGTATAACTTTTGCAGGCATGATGATTTTGATGGTCAAATACAGGGATATGGACATGTTTTTCTTT
>ML845782.1:19654-36179 GCA_009831015.1 Picea engelmannii | reverse complement strand
CTCCTGAGGAGGGGGGGCACACTTTACTTGCTACCTGCATACCCAGGACACCTAAACTTCAACCAAAACATTTCCTAGAGTACCATTTTTGCTAAATTCAAAGTGAAACATTTCCCAGGATTACAGGGATGTTTCACATTTGGGGTGGGGAACATGTTAGCTTCTTAGCTCGGGAGGTACTCCGCATGTTTTGTCTTCAATGCGGATGTTACCTTATATTTACACTACCAGTCACTTAACTTTGTAATGAGTTTTTATCAAGTTGTTTTAAGTGATTCTTTTATTAAAGTGACTTTTCAATAAAATGTACCTTCTAATTTTTAAAGTGACTTTATTTTCACAAAGCACTTATGTAATAAAGTGAAATCACTTTAATATTTCAAATGATTCATTTTGGAGGGAATGGATCATAAACCTTGATCTTGAAAAACGCAAGATCTAATCTTGGCCTTTGGATTTAGGGTTGCGGAAGGTGAAAAGACACTTTGGAGGGAAAATGTCATTTTCAGATTATAAGAGAATGCATTGGGGAGTGTGCAAGACACATTGAGAAAAGATTGAGAGAGATTTTCTGAGTAAGCTTGAGAGAGGAAAGTAAGCAGCAAAGAGGGCACGTTTTTCCAAGGGAGTCTGAACAGCAGTGCAGATTTGGCACAGAAATCAAGGCAGTTTTGGGCACATTTTTCGAGATGGATTGTTTGTTGTCTATGGGACGTACAGAACAGTCCATACAGCAGACTGTTGGCACTGTTTTCGAGGAGCTTCCATTTCTGGGAGGGTCGTATAGCAGTACGGATTTGGCACAGAAATCAAGGCAGAATTTAGTGGGACTGTTTTGGTGCTGTGAGGTATTTTCCTTGGCTGGAAATGTGTATTTGCTGTTTTTTGTACTTTCCTGAAGCTGAATAATAATATCTCTCTCTCTCGTTGGGTTTCCCCACATTGGGGTTTTCCCTGGCTTTTGCCTAAATTTCTGAGTTTTATGGATTGTTGTCCACTGTGTTTATTTCCGCTGCTATTTTGCTTAGCAATGTGTATTTCTGCTTATGGTAATTTCTGAATGTCGGTTTAAGGCATTTATGAAGTTTATGCAAGACAGTTATCTCTAGGTTGCTAAGTGTTTGACAGAAATTTCATTTGCTGATTTTTTGCCATTAAATATCTACAGAACAGTTGTCATTGATGAGTTTTTGCTAATCTGCATGCAACTAACGATCAAGATATGTGGACTCCTATTGAATGGTGGAACATGCATGGAGCCCCTACCACACATCTACATAAATTGGCAGTCAGGGTGCTTTCACAAGTTGTTAACACTTCTTCTGTAGATGAGCACCTACAACTTCATCCATGGCATGAAGAGAAACAACCTAAATGTAGATCAAGCAGAAAGTTTAGTTTATGTGCACTATAACTAGTGGTTGTTGTCCCATTATTGTGAAGTGACAAAGTATGATAGAACTGTTAAAATATTCGATGTGCTCGTACAACCATAGACAATATCACAATATTGTCACCCAGCCACAGGCATGCAGCCACCCCCGAGCACCTTAACCTTTGCTAGATAGAATGATTCCAGAAAGCCACACTAGAACCAACAGATAAACCCTAGCTGCAGCAGTAACAGGAGATGGAACAAGAAAACACCATCCAACTGCAACAACAACACAAGACAAGGAGAGCGCACCTTCTCCAAGGGTAGTGCACAAGAGAGAGTCTCCACAACCACAGAAAAAGAACAATACTCAACTGCAATAGTTGCAGTTGCATTTCTTAGGCTACCACCAAGACTATCACCAAGAATACCACCAAGAGATACTAGAAGGTAGGGCGCATATCTTAGGCTAGATAGCGCTAGAGAGAGAGACCAAGAATCACCCCCAAAGATGCTCCTTCCATTCTTGCAACTACAGCTCCAGACTTGCGCTATACTTGAGAGAGTGACTGAAGTGAGTGTACCAAATGAGCTCAAGAGCCTCTTATTTATAATCCTTCTTGTCACCTGTCTAGGACGACTTCTTTTTCTGGAGGGTAATACTTCAATATTTTTTATTCTACTAAGCCAACTTGTCTTCTAGGGTTTCTACACATCTGTTTAGGGTTTCTCTTGTTGCTACAAGATAGAGAAGATGGTTGTCCACCAGAACAGAAATATTTTGTCTCACAACAGAGACATCTTATCTCCTAGATGTTGCACTTAGTTGATGCCCAGAACAAAGTAAACAGCCTTCAGAAATGAACCTCCTCGCTGCTGCCCAGAATAACCTATGTTGTTTCTCCCTCAAAATACATTAGTTGCTACAGAACTTAGGTAAAACTCATATGAAAACTGATCTAAAAACCGATTTGAAGAGAGGGTGCCTCACTCTCTTTATATAGGATAGAATCTAGGTTAGGTAGCTTTAGGTTAGGGCCACCTCCTAGGTTCGAGTTGCCCCCTATGCTAGGATAGGATAGGATTTAGGTTAGGACAGCTAGGTTAGGGCCGACCTAGCTAGGGTAGGGCTGACGTGGAAAGGGGGCAACTTCAGGGGGGGCGGTTTAGGTCCTAGGAAGAGGGCAACTTGAGGAAGGCAACTTGGAGGGTTGCTTGGAAGAGGGCAACTTGGAAGGCTACTTAGAGGGCTGCTTGGAGGAATAATATCCTCTGCAACTGCTTTAAATTTAACACTCCCTCTCAGCAAAGAGGGTATTCTTCAGGCATCCATTTCCACACAGTTCTTTCTAGTCATTGCACATGATCATTGACTTGTTGACATCCACACAGGATCAATATATCACAAGAAGTTTCGTAACCTTATGCAAATAAGGATCATGGAATGTGATCATCTAGTTCTCCTTAACCATGGTCAAATGCTAGAGTTATTTGACTTAGGGGTGGCCAGTCCCTAAGGAATGCTCATAGCTCATCATGAAGACCTAAGAGAACTTTTCACATTTCCTTGTCTTGACTTTTGCTTTTACACACAAAGCTCACAAGACTTATGGCAATTTCTTCTTGCCTTGACTTACAAGGCTTTTCTCCAAGTCTCAAGTCAGCCTTGACATACAAGGCAGTCTTAGAGAATTTCTTGTCCTTGACTTTTGCACTAGGTTCACAAGGTTTGACTAGGCTTGCAGAGGTTGTACGTGCCCCCTGACTTTTGCACTAGTTTGTCTATGCTCACAGAGGTTGTACGTTCCCCCTCACCTTTGCACTAGACTATCTATGCTCACAGAGGTTGTACCTTCCCCCTGACTTTTGCATTAGACTTACAAGATTTGACTAGGCTCACAGAGGTTTGCACTAGACAGTCTATGCTCACAGAGGTTTGCACTAGACAGTCTATGCTCACAGAGGTTGTACGTTCCCCCCGACTTTTGCATCAGACTTACAACGTTTGACTAGGCTCACAGAGGTTGTGCATTCCCCCCGACTTTTGCACTAGTTTGTCTATGCTCAGAGAGGTTGTATGTTCCCCCTGACTTTTGCACTAGACTGTCCATGCTCATAGAGGTTGTACGTTCCCCCTGACTTTTGCACTAGACTCACAATGTTTGACTAGGCTCACAGAGGTTGTACGTTTCGCCTGACTTTTGCACTAGACTGTCTATGCTCACAGAGGTTGTACATTCCCCATGACTTTTGCACTAAACTGTCTATGCTCACAGAGGTTGTATGTTTCCCCTGACTTTTGCATTAGACTTACACGGCTTCTACCTTTGCCTTGGCTTGACTCACAAGATCATATAGCATCTCATTCGTCCTGACTTTTGGTTTGACTCACAAAGGTTGTACATTCCCCCTGGCTTTTGTCAATACCTCAAAGACTAGTTGATTCCCCAAATCTCCTTGGCTAGCTTTAGGGTGGCCAATTAAGGCCTCTCATTGGAGAATGTCTCCTGATGTTGCTATTCCCTCTCAGTGAATGACGCATTTTCTGCCATACCAAGCTTGTCCCGGAAGTACATAAATTTTCCAAGGGACAAAGGCTTAGACAAAATATATGTTATTTGCTCATCAGTACGAATGTACTGCAGCTTGATGGTATGTCTTTGGACCATGTCTCTGATGAAATGATATTTCATCTCAATATGCTTTGATCTGTCATAGAAGACTGGGTTCTCTGTGAGCTTTAAACAGCTCTAGTTATCACAGTGGATAACAGTTGTTTCTAACCTCTCTTGAAACAACCCAGACATAAGCTTTCTCAGCCATATTGCTTCTCTGCTTGCATTACTGGCTGCAATATACTCTGCTTCAACTATACTTTGTGCTATGGAGCCTTGTTTCTTGCTCGACCAAGATACCATAGTTCAATCCAAGCTAACACAGTATCCGGAAGTACTCTTCCGGTCCACTGAGCTCCCAGCCCAGTCTAAATCAGCATAACCATGAAGTAACACTCCTTCATTGGAAGTGTAACTAAGTCCATATGCAATGGATCCTCTCAAATCTCTGAGGACATGTTTAGCAGCAAAAAAGCATATATCTGGCCTTGTATGGATCAAATACATCAAGGATCAAATAAGTTGCATGTACATAGATGGCTCCACCAAGTCAGATTCAAAATCTGACTTATGTAACTTCTTTAAGTTAGATACCATGGATGGATTTACAATCTAGCATACCAAATTTGCACAGTATATCCACTGCATATTTTCCTTGAGAAAGGAAAATTTCATCTGACTTTTGCCATACCTCCAAACCAAGGAAGTAATGCATGAGTACAATGTCTTTCATTTAAAATTCAGAAGTGAGCTCCTTCTTACACTGAGCTATCAGTTCTTCCTCTCCAATAAGGAACAAATCATCAACATATAGAACCAAAATTAGGGGATGATTTTCTATTACCTTGAAATACAGATTGGGATCAGCTGCACTCTTGGAGATATCCAAGCTCTGAAGATAACTGCCAATTCTCGCATACCAAGCCCTTGGTGCATGTTTCAACCCATATAGTGCTTTCTTTAATTTGCACATATGTGATTCTTTTCTTTGAACCATGAAACTCTCTGGTTGTTCTATATATACCTCTTCCTCAACATGACCATTGAGGAATGCAGTGTTTACATCCATCTGGTGAAGTTTCCAACCTAGAATTGAAGCGAGGGATATGATGGTCCTGATGGAAGTGTACCTTGCAACGGGTGTGAATGTTTCATCATAGTCAATACCTTCCCTTTGAGAAAAACCACGAGCCACGAATGTCGCTTTGTATTTCTCAATAATTCCATCAGTTGCATGCGTGATTTTCAACAACCATTTGGAAGTAACCACAGATTTTCCTTCCAGTCTTGGAACTACTTCCCATACATCATTTTTCATGATGGATTGATATTCTTCCACCATGGCATCTTTCCATACTTGTTGCTTAGCAGTATCCTCATAGATGGTGTGTTCTGCATCTCTAATCTAAGCCATAAGAGCCACATTATCAACTTGATACAATGGCTCTTCAGGGTCCTCCATATCTGTATCTTGTTGCGATTCTTTAGATTGCTTAAATGCAGCTTCTTCATGAAAAGTTACATCCTTGCTTACCTCGACATATCTTTGGCCTGGAACATAAATTTTGTAGGCCTTGGATGTTTCATTGTACCCAACAAAAATTCCTTTCTTCCCAGAAGGCTCCATCTTAGTTCTCTTCTCTTTCGACAAACTGTCGGACATTGTGAGACATACTATGGATTACATGCATAATACTATTGAGCTCCCGTACCAAGGACAATGGCCCAATTATAATTTTCAGGACTCCAGTGTCCAGGGCAATGGCCCAACTCAAATGAACATATCTGATGAGTTCCCAAAACCATGGAGAATAACCCATCCTAATAATAAATGACTCAAATGAGAACTTGTTGGACTCTCGTACCAGGGATAATGGTCCAACTAACTAAGACAAATTGTTGGGTTTGCATACCAGGGAAAATGACCCAACTTGCATCAATTACAACAAGTATATGCTAAGATCACAGCTTCTTTGGACATGTGATAATACAAATTGAAATCTAGACCTGTTCTTGCTGTCAAATTTGACAATCAAACACAATTAACTAACTACATAGGATACATACCTTGTACTTTGCTAAACTATTGTTGTCAAAAAGATGCTACTATTGAAAGAATGTGACAATGCCTTGGACTGTTGTAACTAGCACCTCTATTCTTCTGAAGGAGATACCATAAGATCTTTTGAACCTTTCCTTCTAGATCTCAAAACAGTGACTTGTCATATATAACTGAGTGTATGATTGCATAGGTACTTTTCCTTACTGTTGTTTGTCCAAGAATATAAACAAGATATTCATAGTGACAAACCGTTGTCTTACTAAGTACATGTGGATGAGGGTTTGAATGCAATTGGTTACCTCCTACCGTTGTCGAATACGGGTCTCTTCTGTTGTCGAAAACTGTAGTGATAAAGTAAGTGCAATGTCAGTCCATCATCTCCTTGTGCAAACGTTTTGAGGCTTACATTTTCTTCGTTGTCATAGGTGTCCAAATGACCTAGCCTCAAGCCTCCTTCAAGACAGTCATAAACTACAGACATAGCCCAACGTTTATTAAAGGTAACTAAGCAAGTGTTTTGATCACCGCTTTGTCACCAAGTGACCAGTCCCTGGACTCAAAACCAGTCAACAGTAGACCATATCATAGCTATAAAACCTATCACTAAACTCTATCACAATAAGCCCAAATCAAGTACTTACCTATATTCTTGCTTCTAAAACTCGGACTAATATCCTATCTGAAATTTGCTTGAGATACACACCACGACGGACTTTAAAAGATTCTTCAGACTTGCCTAGAATGAGCTCTGATATTTTGCTTGAATTTTCTCCTCAAGCTTCACACAGCAGACTTTAGATATGCTCCAAAACTTGCGCCCAAATTGGATCTGCAGCTCGGCCTGGAACAGGACTGAACTTTGCCTTAWATCTGGTCTAAGAGAAGGTCCCGAAGTCCACCTTAGCTCTGAGATTATAGCAGACCTGTACCATGCCTTAAACTCACCTCAACCAGACCTTAAACTTGGTTTAAGCACTCCTGAAATATTCACCCAGACATCCTTCTATATTCGYTGGAATCTTCTGCGCTTAGCCTCATCTTCCTTGTGAAAATGCCATCTTTCAGGGTGGCTCTGATACCATGTTAATTTTCAAGCTTAAACAGATAACAACAGTTCACAGTAGTGTTCTTTAACCTTTAACAATTAACTAGAACATTAACTGAAGCATAAGGATCACTAAAAGAAAGACATTCACATAGAGGACAAGTATTTATCCTGGAAAACCCTCAAGGGGAAGAAAACCCAGCAAACTTCTTCTTGTGATATATTGATCAATCAAACAAGTATAATGAACTTACAAGACTCTTCTAGAAAGAGGGAGATAAGATACTAGCACTAAGACAATAGTTCTTACTGTTGTCACTGTGTCGGCAAAATATCTGAGCCTCTACCATTAGATTTTGCTATTCTCTAGTTGTTGTCACAGAACTGTTTTGTTGCTGCTTGTTGGCTGCCCCAAATCTGGCCTTAAGGCTATCTCAGAATAGGCCTCAGATGTTATCCAGAATAGGTCTTAGAACAGAGTACAATTGTTGTCCAGAACACTCTTTATTTGTTGTCCAGAACAGCCTCAGAACAGAGTATATTTGCTGCCCTAGAACAGTGTCAAGTTGTTGCTCCAGAATAGAGTTAACAGCTGCTACAGGATAGAGAAGATGGTTGTCCACCAGAACAAAAATATTTTATCTAAGATGGTTGTCCACCAGAACAGAAATATTTTGTCTAACAACAGAGATATCTTATCTCCTAGATGTTGCCCCTAGCTTCTGCCCAAAATAAAGTAAACAGCCTTCATAAATGAACCTCCTAGTTGCTGCCCAGAATAACCTATGTTGTTGCTCCCTCATAATATATTAGCTGCTACATAACTAATGTAAAACTCATATGAAAATTGATCTGAAAACTTATTTGAAGAGAGCCTCCCTCTCTTTATATAGGATAGAGTCTAGGTTAGGTAGCTTTAGGTTAGGGCCACATCCTAGGTTAGGGTTGCCCCCTAGGCTAGGATAGGATAGGATTTAGATTAGGACGGCTAGGTTAGGGATGACCTAGGCTAACCTGGAAAGGGGGCAGCTTCAGTAGGGTGGTTTAGGAAGAGGGCAGCTTGAGGAGGGCAGCTTGGAGGGTTGCTTGGAAGAGGGCAGCTTGGAGGGCTACTTAGAGGGTTGCTTGGAGGAATAATATCCTACTTTAAATTTAACACATTTACAAGTTTTATGTTTCAAGGTGCTAAACATTATAAGGAATTATTTTACTTTTATCAGCAGCAACAAATTCCATTCAAATTTTAGCTTGCAAATTTCATTATTGGAATCGAGAACATTAACTTAGGTCGCAACATTGTTGACTTTCCAGTACCTAGCACCTGGCAGTTAATTCCGAACAAAACAAGTTTATTGAATTAAAGCATAGCTAGGTTACTCAACGAAAAATAAGCGGAAGCATTAACACAGAAACCAGACACACATTGCACACGAGATTCCAGGTAAACACCCCTAGAAAAAACCCTTACGGGAAAACCAGTTCTAAGTTTCATTTATTAGATAAAATCCTGGACTCTCGTCCTGGTATAATGGCCCATGAGAGGATTACAATGCTACAGCTGATAGCCTAGCCCACATGGCTGCTATCTCCCTAGTTGCTCCCTGCACACTTCCTCAGCCCTGCCCACTCAAACACAATTACATGAGCAAGACTCCCTCTTGATCCTATGCACTCATTGTGTGCCTCTCACTCTCCTTAGATCTGTTTTTATAATCCCCTAATGACTAAAACCCTAACCCTACATCTCAATGGCCAAGATTAGATCTTGGATTTCACGATCTAACGGTCATGACTTAATCTTTCATTGAGATGACTTAAATCACTCAAGTCACTCAACCTTACAAAAGTCACTTTAGTCATTATATAAAAGCCACTTTAAAGAGTGTTGCTCGAACACCTCCACATGTCAGGCATCGCCAATGCGAAAGTACTTGTCCGAGCCCCCCAAAAGCTAACAAATATAGCAACCAACGGAAAGATTATTGGAGGTGCAAACAGTGAGCTCCATTATTAATGTTGAATATATAATGTATTATGTGACCACAACATATCATCCAGCAAATAATGTTAAGGTTAGTTATGTGGTTCAACCACATAACCATATTGGGGTACTAGAAACAATGTGATAAGTGAGAGAGTGGTATATTATTCAGAACATGGACAACATTCATTGGGCTAGTGTAATTGTTGCGGCATCATCACATATATTGGGCATTTATTATCTTGTCCACCATTTCTTGAGCTTATTATGATGTGTATGCATCTATAAAGTCTTATATATGGTATCAGAGCCAGACAAAGAAGACAAAAGGCAATGAAGACAAAGAAAACCCATGGAGAAGAAAAATAGGGAGGGTCTTCGTCTGAAGGAATACAAAGGCAAGTGAAAAAGAAAAAAAAAATCTATAAGTTTTAAACTTAGGATATTTAAAACTAATTCAAGCATTTTTAAAAAACATAGAGCAAACGAGCACCACAGTGAAAATGGAGAAAAGGGAAGGCTTTGAAAGCCCCCGACATCCAAGAGAATGTGCATCAACATTTAAAAATGAATGCAAAGTTTCTGGAAGCAAATTCAGAATTCCTCAAAGGCGATCTAGCAAGGGAGGATATATAGAAATCGTGGAAGTTTATGCAGACAGACAGACGTCATGTTGGAGCCAAGATAGCAGACATCATCAGCAGCATGTGTTAAGGCAACAGTTGTTAGGCAGAAATTCTCACAAGCATGTTACTATTCATTTTTATACTGTTTAGAAAAAAATTAAATAATAAACTAGCGGCAAGATACACATTGTTGAGTTTTGGTGTACCTCGGGAAATGGTTCCCATGTGGTTTGGAGCCTCTAACTACAAGAGGGAAATATTTGACCCATTGTGCCTTATACTTTATGTCTAATTTCACTTTGACACTTTCCTAAGTCAAAAGGGTGATATTTGTCACTTGAGTGAAAAGTGACTATTAATTCACTTTGTGGGTGAATTGGGGGACATTAAGTGAACTATGGAAACTTAACCCAAAGTGGGCTTTGACTTGAGATTCTTTTTGAGAGATCTCAACCATGGATTAGATATGGCTTGGAGTGATTCTAGCCATTGATCTTTTTAGGTTTCTGTATGATTCCTTAAGAGGGGTAGATATGGCAAAAGGAGGCTCATTCACTCTTTTGTTCACTTGGAGAGGAAGAGGAGAGCAATGGAGATGGGAATGGAAACAAAGGAAAAGGGCAGCAAGGGCACCTCCTTTCATGGAGGGCTCTAGGAGGCTTTGGCTTCCATTTATTTGTGGTGTTCATTCTTGCTTGGAGGAGGGCACACTATAGGAGGGGGGAGCACACCTAGCAGGGAGGTCTTCTACTTGTCAGATTGTTGATTGGAGTGTCTTGTTGGAGAGGTAGCACACAAAGGCAGATTCGTGTGCAAGGGTTTCTTCTACAAGGCTTTGAGCAGCAAGGGCGCAAGGCTAGAGTGGGATTGAGCAACAAAGGAGAAGGGCGCACCATGCTTGGCTGCATTCACCTTCTTGGACTTGTATAACAACTTGAGAGGGGTTGCCTTTGTATCAGGTTCATTTGTTTCATGTACTTGTTGTATCTCATGCTTTAGACACCACTTATATATACTTCCATTCCAAACTGGTTTTCCCCATGGGGTTTTATCCAGGGTCATGTTGACCAAAAATACTTGTGTTCATTTCATGCATGCTTAGAGTGTAGATCAGCTTACTTGTGTTGTTAAGATCTAAAGGAAGTGATACTTGTTTTGAGTTATATTGCATGTGCTAACTTTGGGTTACGAAAACACTTGCAAGGGCACCTCAAAGAACACTTAACCTACAAAAACTATGGGCATAAAGTTACTAAACTGTTTGTTGTCCTAAAACAGCAAAGGACAGTGTTGAAGATTGAAACTTAGGGCCAATTTCAAGGTCAAAGACAGACCTTAGTCGACAGCCTCATAGGACCTCAGTTTTCTTCATGGTATCAGAGCCTCGTTGGCGAAGTTTTGCTGATTTCTAGAGCATCTTGTGGGCAGATTTTGGACAGCTTGTGAGCAGATTTGTTGGACAGTTGGAGGACTGTTTTGTGGACATGTTTGGACAGCCTTACTTCCGCTTGTGTGTCAAGTGGTGAGGCTGAGTTCTTTCGCAGTTTTCACATCAGTGTGAGCGTCAATGTGAGCTTCAGTGTTGAGTTTTAGTAGACAGCCATGTCGGTGTCCCAGATGCGGACAAAGGATAGGCTAGACGGAGCTAGCAACTAGTCCCCTTGGAAGACCAGGATCACCTTCGTCTTGGAGGACCTTAAACTATGGGATATAGTTCAAGCTCCCGTGGTGATTCCTCCTACACCTACTCCATCACCAATGTTGGACGCAGATTTCAGGAAGGATAACATCAAGGCGAAGAGGACTATTTCTGATGCGGTGAGGGACCACATCATTCCCCATCTGATTGGTAAAGATTATGCATTTGATATGTGAGCATCCTTGTGCAAGCTTTACCAGAGTCCCAACCAAAACCAAAAGATGGTTCTGTAGGAGAAGCTCAGGAGCATTCATATGCTCGATTTCGAGACAGTCACATCATACTTAGGCAGATTCACTCATATTAGAGATGAGTTAGCAGCAGTCGAAGAGATTGTAGATCCAGAATTTTTGATAAGGACAGCTTTGAACAGCTTTTCCAAACTTTGGGGTTCATTTGTATGAGGCATTGTTGCCCGGGAGTTCATGCCTACTTGGGAGAGACTTTGGGGCGATTTCGTATAGGAGGAGTTGAGGTGCAGCTCTGGGTCTTCAGAACAGCAGCATACGCCTGTGGGGGATGAGGATCTTGCTCTTTGGTTAAAGGGCAAGAAGAAGATCGGAG
Source organism: Picea engelmannii (assembly GCA_009831015.1). Classification (NCBI taxonomy): domain Eukaryota; kingdom Viridiplantae; phylum Streptophyta; class Pinopsida; order Pinales; family Pinaceae; genus Picea; species Picea engelmannii. Next base: position 24,212 of record ML845782.1, on the reverse strand, counting down.
AGGGTGCGAGACAGGGTCCCAAGGGAGGGACCCAGCCACAAGAGAGTGGTAGTGGGCAAAAGAAGGACATAAGCAAAGTGAGATGCTTTGCTTGTGGTGAGATGGGGCACTATGTTGGATAATGTCCCAAGAGGAAGAAGAAGAGGCAACAGGGTGGTATGGCAGTGACAGTCGAGGAGGAGGAGTTCGATGCACAGTTTGCAAGAGAGTGTGCCTTAGTCAGTTATTTGTGGGGAGACAGAGTTGAGGAGGACCTACTGACTCAAAGTATTGATTCAAAGGGAGCTCGGACTCAGTTTTCCACGACACCATCTTCAGGGGTGACTGGTCTACCTAGAACATCTTCAGTTTCAAAGTTGTCAAGATAGAGGGTTGGTGAAGGGGATTCAATGCATCAAAGATTGATGAGGAGTGGCAGGGCACCACAGAGGCTTGAGCCTCACTTGGCCATGGAGACGGGCAGATCAACTTCAAGATCCACTTCAAGTGGAAGTCACTTGGTGAGAGGCCAAGTTGAGGATCTTGGTGAGATGCCAAGATCCAGATACTCTTGGTGAGATGCCAAGAGGGAGAGACTCTTGGTGATATGCCAAGAGAGAGACTCTTGGTGAGATGCCAAGAGTAGTGACCGTTGGCAATATGCCAGGAGGTAGAAATCCTTGGTGAGAGACCAAGGTTGAAGATCTTGGTGAGATGCCAAGACCTCGAGACTCTTGGTGAAATACCAAGAGATGTGACTCATATTGCATGCCATGAGTATAGAACCTTGGTGAGAGACCAAGGAGAGGATCTTGGTGAGATGCCAAGACCTAGAGACCTTTGGTGAGATGTTGAGGGAGAGATCTCTGGTAAGATGCCAAGATCTAGGTGATCTCGGGAAGGTGGAGATGGACTTCCAACTAGAGATCAGGGCAGGTCGACAGATCAATGTCAGGGAAGGTTGAGCAGATCAGTGTCAAGACAAGTCGAGCAAATCAGTGTCAAGACAGGTCGAGTAGATCAAAAAGAGAGGGAAAATCCATACTCACCTAGGCCTTGCCATGAGGTAAGGAAGTCCACAGCTATGACAAGATTGATTGGTGAGAAACACTTTCCTCGATAAGAGGGAGTGTTGAGTTTTGTTGTACCTTGGGAACTGTTTCCCTTGTGGCTTGGAGCCTCTAACCACAAGAGGGAAATATTTGACCCATTGTGCCTTATACTTTATGTCTAATTTCACTTTGACATTTTCCTAAGTCAAAAGGGTGAAATTTGTCACTTGAGTGAAAAGTGACTATTAATTCACTTTGTGGGTGAATTGGGGGACATAAAGTGAACTATGGAAACTTAACCCAAAGTGGGTTTTGAGTTGAGATTCTTTCTGAGAGATCTCCACCATGGATTAGATATGGCTTGGAGTGATCATAGCCATTGATCTTTTTAGGTTTCCTTATGATTCCTTTGTTTAATTTGGCAGCATCGACAGTCATTCTCCAATGAGAGGCCATATGGGCCACCCTGAGGCTAGCCAGGGAGATTTGGAGAATTAACCAGCCTTGTGAAGTATTGACAAAAGCCAGGGGGAACATACAACCTCTGAGTCAAACCAAAAGTCAGGACAAACGAGATGCTATGTAAGTCTGATGCAAAAGTCAAGGGGAACGTACAACTTCTGTGAGCATAGATAGTCTAGTGCAAAAGTCAAGGCATCTAGCAAAAGTTAGGTTGAATATAAAATTCCTATGAGCTAGAAACAAACGATATTCCTAATATTGCAAATAATATAAATGTATTGATCTAGTGTGTTGGCACATGCAACATTATCCACCATGAAGAGAAATTTGAATTGCCTTGTAAAGGGTCGAGTTGTAACTGAAGTCTCAAGTCTAGTTCTATTTTCGAACTAAAGTGTAATGCTAAGTTGTAACTAAAGTCTCAAGTCTAGTTCTATTTTTGAACTAAAGTGTAATGTTGATTTGTAAATGAAGTCTCAAGTCTAGTTCTATTTTCGAACTAAAGTGTAATTCTGAGTTAAGTCAAGCATGCTTTCACACCTCTATTTCGAGTCCTCTACACTTCTCCTCCATTCCTTTATAAGCAGAGGTCGATCCCCTCTCCTCAACACAATTGCTATGCAGGGTAAAAGGTGAAGCATTAAAAGTTGTTATACAGAGGCGAATATCAGTCCATTAAAGGCTGCTATACAGAGGCGAACATCAGTCCATTAAAGGCTTCTATACAGAGGCGCATATAGAGGGAGCATATCAGTGTTGTCCAGAGGTAAATATCAATGCTAAAGAGGCAGCCATAATAGTGCTATACAGAGGTACATATCAACATTAAAGAGGTAGCCATATCAGTGTTGTACAGAGGTACATATCAGCGCTAAATAGGCAGCCATAACAGTGTTGTACAGAGGTACATATCAGCGCTTAAGAGGCAGCCATATTAGTGTTGTACAGAGGTACATATCAGCGTTAAAGAGGCAGCCATATCAGTGTTGTAAATCAGCATATAGAGGCGCATATCAGTTAGTTAGAGGCAGTTCAAACACCCATATCAGAGCTGATATATCTCAGTCTTGGAAAGCAACTAAGATACATCTATATCAGCAAGGTCTCTTAGGTCTCTGTCAGGTCAAAGTCAACTTGGCAAGCTCTTTAAGAGCAGAGTTTTCATGGTGGATGTTTGTAAGTGATCTTACATTATGAATGCAATAAACGAAGATCGTTTGTTGGGGTTGTTCTCCCTGTACAGGGTTTCCCCAGGGTATATGTGTTGTTGATGTGCATGCTTACGTATCTACATGATTATTGATATTCAGTTATGATTCTATATTGTTGAAATGTATTAAGCTAGAATCAAAGTGTTGAAGAATTTAAAAGAATAATCCGCATAAGAAATCAAACTCAAAATTTAACATCCTTAAGAGGGCAAATAGGGCAAAAGGAGGCTCGGTCACTCTTTTGTTCACTTGGAGAGGAAGAGGAGAGCAATGGAGATGGGAATGGAAGCAAAGGAAGAGGGCAGCAAGGGCGACTCCTTTCATGGAGGGCTCTAGGAGGCTTTGGCTTCCATTTATTTGTGGTGTTCATTCTTGCTTGGAGGAGGGCGCACTATAGGAGGAGGGCCCACACCTAGCAGGGAGGCCTTCTACTTGTCAGATTGTCGATTGGAGTGTCTTGTTGGAGAGGTAGCACACAAGGGCAGATTTGTTTGCAAGGGTTTCTTCTACAAAGCTTTGAGCAGCAAGGGCGCAAGGCTAGAGTGGGATTGAGCAACAAAGGAGAAGGGCGCACCATGCTTGGGCGCATTTACCTTCTTCGACTTGTATAGCAGCTTGAGAGGGGCTGCCTTTATATCAGGTTCATTTGTTTCATGTACTTGTTGTATCTCATGCTTTAGACACCACTTATATATACTTCCATTCCAAACTGGTTTTCCCCAGGGGGTTTTATCCAGGGTCATGTTGACCAAAAATACCTATGTTCATTTCATGCATGCTTAGAGTGTAGAACAACTTGCTTGTGTTGTTAAGATCTAGAGGAAGTGTTACTTGTTTTGAGTTATATTGCATGTGCTAACTTTGGGTTACGAAAACACTTGCAAGGGCACCTCAAAGAACACTTAACCTACAAAAACTATGGGCAAAAAGTTACTAAATTATTTGTTGTCCTAAAACAACAAAGGACAGTCTTGAACATTGAAACTTGAGCCAATTTCAAGGTCAAAGACGGACCTTAGTTGGCAGCCTCATAGGACCTTAGTTTTCTTCGATGACACATGGAAGTTATACACTTGGAAACACTGGACAAAAATTAATGTCAGACAAAGACAGAACTGGAGAGATGTAAACATTGGGTAGGATTTGTTACTGACGTCTTACGTACACATGAGAGTTTGCAGGAAGACATACAGGGTTTTAACACTCCCAATTCTAACACTCTGATTTCTCCCAACTCTTCCAAGTTTTGCAAGTCACCATTTTTTCCTAAATTTGCAGGTCCGATTTTATGCTTGCCGAGTTTTTAGTGATTTATTCGCAATTTTGTCGATTTCCCAAACTGATGACCCCTGCTGATGTTTTGTGAACATTGGGTTTTGCAACATTGGTTCTCAAAACAGCTGACTGGAGACTAGAGAGGTGTCTGATAAAAAAAAATGGTGAGACAAACTGCGCAGCCAGAGTAACATCAGAATTCGTGTTAAAACTAATGCAGCTGCAAGAGTCATTCTCCGAGAGGATGGCAAAGACCCTAGTTGTGATCTAGGGCCCCCAATACACTCCTCGGGTTCTTGGCTTGGAACAAGCAGTTAGAGCCATGGCAAAAGACCCTAGTTGGGCCCCGAGTGTATTTCTGGGGTTCTTGGTCAGGGACCAAGCAGTTTGATGATATAAGTCCCTAGATGTGTTCTAGGGCCCCTGGATGTGTTCTAGGCAAGGTTTTAAAAACCGAAACCGGTACCGGAACCGGTCGAGGGTCCAACCTGAACCGGAACCGGAACCGGTAATAAACCGGTCGAACCGGTTTCAATGAACCGGTTTTTTAAAAAATACATAAAATATTTAAATTTTAAC
>ML845782.1:0-19604 GCA_009831015.1 Picea engelmannii | reverse complement strand
AGGTGTAATTGCACTTATTGGTTATGCCTATTGCTACTTATTGGATATTTCTTGTAATTATAATTTTTAAGAATAATATTCTAAGTGTGCCTACTAATTGGTGCTTATTGGATATTTCTTATAATTATAATTTTTAGGAATAATATTGTAATTGTGCCTACTAATGCTTGTTGGATATTGTTGTAATCATGCATAGTAATACATTTTGGATATCATTGGAATCAAACTAATTCACATGTAATATAGAGAGTGACAAATGGAAAGTCATTTAGTGTACATTTTTTTAAATAATGGAAGTAGTTCATAACTAACATAAATCTCTCTTAGCCCCGGATGGGGTGCCATTTAACCGCCATGCCACGGGAAGTTAGATCCTCACGACACCCCCCCAATCGCCTTGATTGGCGTCTTGAAGACGCTCATTAACTCATGATTTTCCCTCTCCATGCAACGTCACTACAACTAGCTTTCACCATGAACTTTGCTCGTGTGAAGTCGAAGGGTCTCCAGAGCCTTCTGCACCTTAAGTTCAATGTCTTCTTCAAGAAGGATCCGATGTTTTCCTTCTATTATGCTCTGTGCGCACTCTAGTTACTCACACTCAGCTTGTCGCCCTTTCCTTATCACAAGTTCTTCTCCCTGGTCACGCGATTCTTCTCCACGATCACCACTCTCAAACATTGCATTTCCTAGTTTTCTCTCGTGCCTAGAGAGCGTGCCAGATCGATTCGAGCTAACTCTCGCTCTGGCCCAAGAGGTCGGATCCCCACACTCGTCGCCCCTATGGTTCTTGTTATGTCTGTCCTTGCCACTCTGTGATGGAAAATCGCATCTCTCCTCCTCCCACCGAGGCCTAAGAAGTCAATCCAACCACCTTTCTAGCGACCTCCTCCTTCACCACCACCCATTTCCCTAACCTAGAAAGCACCTCCAATTCTCTCCCTTCGCGCCCCCCCCCAACCCAGTGTTCACCGATGCACAACGAGAAATCATTAAGGAGCTTCACGAAGATAATGACAAGCATAAATTTCGCCACGAAATAATGGAGAAACGCTTGGATTGGATTCTGGATTCGGGCGCGGAGAACCCAGCACAGCGGCACAACGAGGAGAACCTACTCCAGGCAATAATGACCCCCAAGTGGTCGGATTCGTCAAGGTATGCCTTCCCTTACAGCTCTCTAAATAAATAGTCTCTCATGGACTATTATATTTTGCTTTTTGTAGCTTTTGTTTTGTAAATTTGGATGAACCTGCATAGATAAGATCTATCTAGCAAATGACATACACAATTTCCAGAGAAAATATGAGAAAAGAGAGAAACATGAGAGAAAGAATGAAAGAATTCTATTAACCAAATGAATGAATGATAAATTACACATGATATACTTTGTATAACTCAACTAATGTGCCTTGGAGGGGAAGCAAATGCACCATAGTGGTGGTCTAGAGTGATCTGGACACACACCGGCAGTTACGGGAGTAAACTACCACCTAGTCTAAGTTAACTAGTCTCTTAGTCCTCAGTTAACTGACTGAAACATAGTGAAGTGAGGAGGAGATCAGGGAATCATGAGTAATGTGCTAGTCTGGTGATAATTCCAAAAATAATGCGCATTAGTCGGTGATGATCCCAATGATGCATGGTGATGAAACCAATGCGGCATCTATAATCCACTCAATTGATCAAGCTGAAGTGTGAACTGAAGAGAATATTCTCCTAGAATGTAGGAAATACAATATTTTCCCTAAACTGTAGGAGACTGAATAATGACTAATAAACATAGGAAAAACCTTAAGAAAAAAAAATCTTAGGTGTGTGTGAAGTATCTCCAACACCCCCCCTGAACATCACTATGGTGAAAATAAAGAATGGGTCCCGGCAACGAGGCCATGTTAGGTACCCAAATACAAAAGATACACTGAAATAAATGAGGAAAGAGGGAAAACCTCATGGGAAACACCCCCCCTCAAAGTACAATGTATGTAAAAAAAGCATTGACAGTTGTTAGGCAATTGTGTCCTTCACTCCAAGACGACTGCATAGAGAATGGAACTTATGCTCAGTGAAGGTCTTAGTGAAGATGTCTGTTGTCTGCTCTGTTGAAGGACAAAATTGCAAATCGATGATCCCCTCGTGTACTAAGTCTCGGATGTAGTGCATGTGGATCTTGATGTGCTTCGTCCGCTGCCTCTGAACTTGATCTCTGCAGAACTTCATAGTGCTCTAGTTGTCACACAAGATGACAATCAGTCGGTGAAACTAAATGCCCAACTCAATGAGAAAATGTTGTAGCCACGTAGCCTGAATGGTTATGTTAACTACCCCTATGTACTCTGCCTTGGCTGAAGATAGAGCAATAGAAGCATGTTTCTTGCTCGACCAACAGATAGGCTCGGAACCAAGACTAAGTGAGTAACCAGATGTGGACTTGCGATCAATGTTATGACCAACCCAGTCAAAATCAGTGAACCTGATGAGGTCCAATGTAGAGTCTGTTGAATAGTGAATCTGAAAGGTGATGGTGCCTTGTACATATCGAAGGATACACTTTGCAACATTCCAATGTAGCTCATGAGGCTCTTGCATGAACCTGGAGACTGCTCCAATTGCATAGGAGAGGTTTCGTCTAGATTGTGTGAGATACAACAAACTCCCCACTAGTTGTTTGTACAGTGTGTTGTCTACCAATGGATTGTCCCCTCCATCCTCAAGTCTAACTCCTGATAGGAAGAGAGTCGGGGCAAACTTGCAGTTTTCTATGTGAATTCTCTCGAGGAAATCTCGTGCATACTTGGCTTGAGACAGTTTGATGCCTGATGCATCCTGACTGATCTCGAGTCCAAGGAAGAAACGTAGCAGACCCATGTCTGTCATCAAGAACCTGTCATGCAGAATCCTCTTGACTACAACAATCCTTGAAGTCGAGCAATCGGTGATCAACAAATCATCAACATACAGAACTAGGAGAAGAAGTGAATCAATCATCCTGAGCATGTAAACATTTTGGTCTAACTTACAACGTACAAAGTTTTGTGACAACAGGTAGGAGTCCATCTTGGCATACCATGCCCTCGGGGCCTACTTGAGGCCATAAAGAGACTTCTTCAGTCGACGGACCAAAGATGAATCTTGCATGAAACCTTGGGGCTGATCTATGTAGATCTCCTCAGAGATATCTCTGTGAATAAATGCATTCTTTACGTCCATCTAATGGACTTCCCATCCCTTGGTTATCGCAATGGAAAGTGCCAAACATATGGAATCCATCTTCGTTATTGGAGCAAAGGTCTTGTCATAGTCAATGTGGTGCACCTGCTAAAAGCCTTTGGCAACTAGCTTGGATTTGTATCTTCTAACATGTCCATCCGCTATGCTCTTGGTCCTGTAGACCCATCTACACCTGACAAGTTTCCTTCCTATAGGAAGGGGAACCAGATCCCAAGTATGGTTCTCGAGGAGGGAGTTGTACTCCTCCTGCATGGCGGATTCTGAAAAGGGATTCTCGACAGCCTCGTCATAGGACTATGGATCTGAAGACTGAGCAAAGAAAAGATGTCTGGGTGGCATGAGTTTAGTGGCAGTGAGTGCAAGAGGAGGCTCTTGGAAATCAGATCGAGTCCTGCTGGTATCAATTGGATCCCCAATAAGATCTCCACTGGTCTTGTCCCACTAGGGCCTCGGCTCTAGCTCTGGCTCTCACTATGCAACTGCATATGCGGGCACTGACTCTGCATCTAACTGTATTGACTTGGTATTTGAATCCTCTGAATCAGAACTCTCATCTGAAGAAGAGTCGACATGTGCATGCTCATCATCTCTCACAAGTGGAAGAACAAAAGCGTCTGCATGCAGTGGTTGAGGTACATGCGAGATACTTTCCTCGAATTGGACACTCTGCTCAATGATGAGCCAGTTCGAGGAAATATCAATGAGTTTGTATCCCTTCAAACTATCTGGGTATCCATCAAAGATATACTCTGTGCTCTGTGGATCAAGTGCCTTCCTCTTCTCAGAGGGAATCCCGACCCATGCAAGAGAATCGAATATACAGAAGTGGGTCACTTTCGGTTTGAGGCCACTCCAAGACTCATAGGGGGTCTTATCCTTGACAAATCTATGGGGAGAACTGTTTTGGATGTAGGTTGCACAATTAAGTGCTTCAGCCCATAATCTTTGTGGAAGTGACTTTCCATGTAGCATGCAAGATGCCATCTCTTTCAGAGATCTATTTTTCCACTCAACAACTTTGTTTTGCTGTGAAGTATAAGGAACCATGTGCTGCAACTGAATCTTGGCCTCAAGACAAAGATTTTGTATCTCATGTTTGACATACTTTCCCCCATTATCTATTCATAAGACTTTTATCTTCTTTCCTAACTGTGTTTCGACAAGGGCTTTGAAATCTTTGAGGTGTTGAAAGACCTCTGATTTTTGTCTGAGAAAGAAAGTCCATGTCAAGCGTGAGAAATCATCAACAAAAATGAGCACATACCTTGCTTTACTGATTGATGGATGTGGAAAAAGGCCCGTGAGGTCATTATGGATCATATCCAAAGGAAAGGAAGCCTTCCGAGTCTTTCCTTTGCCGAATTTCTCTTGAGGGTGTTTTCCAAGAACACATCTCTCACAAATTCCTTTGGAGAAGTGGATGTCAGGTAGACCATTAACCATTCCCTACCTGCTAAGTTGTTGCATATATCTTAAATTTAAATGCCCAAACCTTTCGTGCCATATCCTATTGCTTTCATGAGCATGGGTAAGCAGTGATGTTGAATCTGGTTCAATAAATTCAGAAAATGTGTAGAGTCTGGATTGATGATTTACCTCACCGGTAGCAACCTTGGAATTGGTTTGCATGTCATAGATATCCACAACATCAGGTGTGAATACAACTACGTTTCTAGTGCCGGAGTTGGTCATCTGATACACAGAGAGAAGATTGACAAAAAGTTTGGGAACGTGTAGTACATTCTCAAAGCTTTCGCTTGTGAGTTCAATTCTTCCTTTGTCAGTGACCTCAACTGGAGAGTTGTCCCCCATCAGAATAGGAGGACCTTTGCATGCATCCAATGAAGAGTACACTTCTTTTATGGTTGACATGTGGTGTGATGCACCTGAATCTATAATCCAAGCATCGGGAGAGGAGTTGATGGCAATCAAAGCATGGTTAGAATTGCCTTTCTTGGGATTATGATCTTTTGGCTTCTTCTTCTTGGCACCCTCGGGGATGTGATCTCCAAGGTTGTTTTGTTGAGGTATTTGGGCCATTTGATCTATATGTTTCTACATACATCCAGATTCTTAATGGAATCTTTTATGACAGTAAGTGCATTTCTCCTCTTTTCTTCCCTTTCCACCTTTGGATCCGGAGGAATCGTTGAAGGGTTTTGAGTACCCTTCCTTCTTTGGATTTGAAGGTGACTTCTCTTTGTCCTTTCTCTTAGATTTTTTACGATGATGACCGCTACCATCTTGCACAGTAAGTGCATGCGCCTTTGGGCCTTTGATTTTTCCCATATTGATGAGCTTGTTTTGCTCTTGTGTTAGAGACTCGATAAAGGCCTCGAGAGAGGGCATCATCTAGGTTGCTCCAGAGGGGAGCCTAATTGAATGAAATGTGGATACAAACACTAAGTATTATGGACCAAGTTTGGAGAGAATGGTAAGAACCATTTGTTTCTCCTCCTTAGATTTATCAACCCCACAAGCCTTGACTTGGGACAACAAATCCTTATATTTGGTAAAGAAATCTTGGAGATCGTCGAAGGTTTTTGGATCCAAAGTGAACAATTCCACCTTGAACATATGTCCCCTCATCTCATTTTGTTTTCCAAAAATCCCTTCCACGGTGGTCCAGGGTTCATTGGGGGTTTTACAGGAGGATATGTGAAAGAGGAGTTCAGGAGAAATGAGAGTGCAAATAGTTCCAAACACTTCATCCATTCGATTTAGATACTTGGATTTTTCTATGGCTGATGTGGGTTCAGTCTCTGTGTTCATGGTTAACCCGTATAATCCTCTGCTTTGAAGATGCACTATCACCTTTTCCTTCCATGCAAAGAAATTATACGGTGTAAGAATTAATTATTTTGGAAATTCCATTTTTCCGTTGTCTTCAATCTTTGGTACCTACAAAAATAATCCGGTGTGTCTTTTCCTAGCAATCCGTTAGCTCTGATACCATGTAAATGTGGATGAATCTGTACATATAAGATCTATCTAGCAAATGACGTACATAGTTTGCAGAGTAAATACGAGAAAAGAGAGAAACAAGAGAGAAAGAGTGGAAGAATTGTATTAACCAAATGAATGAATGATAATTTACACATGATATACTCTATATAACTCAACTAATGTGCATTGGAGGAGAAGCCAATGCACTATAGTGGTGGTCTAGAGTGATCTGGACACACACCGACATTTACGGGAGTAAACTTCCTCCTAGTATGAGTTAACTAGTCTCTCGGTCCTCAGTTAATTGACTGAAACAGAGTGAAGTGAGGAGGAGATCAAGGAATCATGAGTAATGCGCTAGTCTGGAGATAATCCCAATGACAATGTGCATTAGCTGGTGATGATCGCAATGCTGCATGGTGATGAAAACAATGTGGTATCTAGACTCCACTCAACTGATCAAACTGAAGTGTGAACTAAAGAGAATATTCTCCTAGAATGTAGGAAAAGGAATATTCTCCCTAAACTATAGGAGGTTAAATAATGACTAATAAACATAGAGAAAACCTTAAGAAAAAGAAATCCTAGGTGTGTGTGAAGTATCTCCAACTTGTTTGACCTGTGAAACCTCAAAGATAATTCTATTGGTATATCTACAGGCCCAAAATAGTTTATCTTAGTCTAATATTTGTAATTATGTTAGTCAATAGTAGTCACAATATGATTTTATGGAATTTTTATACCTTTTGGTGGGGTTGGTTTCCTTCTATGGCAACTTCAACACCAATATCTAGAACTTCTTCTGTAATTTATGTTCATGAAAGATAATACAAATGGATAGCTTAAAAAAAAAACATAAATCTCTCTTAATTATAAATTTATTAATTATCAAAAGGTCTCAATATTTAAAGATTTAGATTTAAAATGAATTAATATTAATTTTGTTTTGTTTTATTTTAATCTTTTTGAATCCACTATTTTATTCATTTATTTATATACATTAAATATTAAATATCAAATTGCCATGTGGGGTGGCATTTCATGAGAACACGACGCCTCCCGACATGAAGGGAAAGGACGTCGTCATGAATTAGGTGACATAATGGTAGGTTGAAGGATGATACAAGGCGAGTACAAGTCTACACTACTTGTTCGTGTTGTCCAATGGAAGATTGATGTTTTGATGAGATCACACATTCACAGAGCACACATCCCAAGGAGCGTATCAAGTCATGAATACACAGAGGTGGACACATAGAAGGAGTTAAATGCGAGGTTCAACAACTAATTAGGCCAGCCAGAGGTGTGATAAGCAGACATCATTTCAACATACGCAAGTTATTATGGTTCCAAGAGGAACTTCATTTCCCATAGTCGCAAGAGGAAGGATTATGAGGAAGTCAATTTGGGAGGTCGAGGTTAGTTTATACATCGCTTTGTCTTCTTTCTCTATGAGACCTATGTTCGAGCAAGAACTGAATTCTCATCTTGAGGGGGTGAATTTGTTGGTTGCAGTCCCTCACTCGTATGAAATTCTTGTTCTAGTTAAAAGGGACCAGGTTTTGACCTCTTATTCCTCGTGGAGCCTTCCCATGTTCCTAAGTTCATAACCATAGCTTCCTAGTTCCCGTGTCTCTGCTTGGGTCTATTTAAAATAATTTGAATCTCATGTAGGCTCTATTGCTCCAAGTTCTCCAAATCTACAACCTATCATAGGTATGGTGAATAGGGGAAATAAACTCCCTTGGGATCCTATGGGATCTAATACCAAAGGTAAAAGGGTCCTGAACTCCAGTGCATCTAGATTAGACAAGCAGAGAAAATGTATGACCAGAGTGCAGAAAGAAGCTTTCAGAGCATAACAATATTACCACTCCAACATTAAACCCGATACCAGGGAGGAGCTAGACAATCTGGAAAATATCACTCATCAGAGGAAGCACGACATGGTTAAAGACCTAGTGGAAGATGAGCTTAAAGGTTAGATAGAAGACCCTAGTTATTCAAGAACTAGGGATACAAAACTTTATAAAACAACAAAATTATTTTGGGTTGTCAAATCATTGTTGGCTTAAGTTATGGAAGAAATAGGTACTCAACAACAATAGATCTTGGTTAGAATGGACAAAAAGATTATCATTATGTATAAGAAGTTTGAAGCATTAGGAAAATATGTGTTTAGAGTCAAGTTCCATGCATCAACAAATCAAGGAAAAGGGGGTACAACTAGGAAGGAGGATGCAGGGAAATAATATGCACAAAGAGGCCCCTCAAACCCAATTAAGGTGGAAGAGAATACAAAATAAGCAAAAAGCAACCAACAACAAGCAATTCAAAGTGGCTCTTCCTTAGGCCCACCTGAGTAATTCCATCATGAAATATGCATGATATTATTAGTTTTTGTTGTTGTTGTTGTTCATTATCTTCAGTTAGTCCAACTACTTGTAACCGCTCTATATAGACAGATAGATAACAACATAATAGACAAAAGAATAACTAGAAAACTGATAAAACAATATGATGACATGTTTTGACACACCTTGTAACCTAGTTTCCTCTATAGCAAACTACAAAATATGTGGATTGTAACTTTTAATGCATAATAATATATATATATATATATATATATATATATATATATATATATATTTTTTTTTTTTTTATCTTTTTTTTTTCCCTCATATAACACAACACGTTGGACATTATATTATAATGAATTTGATTTTTTTCACCAACTTTATTAAAATATAAAATTAGTTAAATTGTTATTTAACAATAATTAATGAGAAATTACAATTATATATTTTCACATTGTATTATAATTTATGAAAGTTTAAAAAAAAAATTACACTATTTAAAAATAAACTTTTATATTTTATATAATTTCATTTTAAATGTTGAAAAAATAAATTTTACTTTTATGTTCCATTCTCCTTCCTAATAACTTTTGTCATGATTAAGAAATTGAGCATCCCTTTCCTTTGGTAAGGAAACAATTTCAAGCGTAGGTATCATTTATGTAGTTGACAATCCATAGCAAGACCCAAAGAGTATGGAGGTTGGAGCCTTTAGAATATATTTGTTTTATACAGAGCTTTGGCTTCAAACACCTTATGGATAACTTTAATGAAACTAGGAATTTGGCAAAGGGTACTAAAGGATAAATACTTCTTGCATGGATCAGTCCCCACATGGTTGCGATCGACGGACTCAGCCTATTCTTATGGATCTTAGTCTTGGAAAAATATGCAAAACACCTTGCCTATCATTCTTCAGTGGATGGCATGGAAGCCGGGCTCGAGACACTCAATTGTAGTTGAGAAGGATGCTATATTAGGCCTGGGACAAGACGCCTTTTTGTCATAGGATCTGGTGAATCGACTAAATCAAAAGGATATACATCTTTTATATCAAGCGAGCCAGAGGAGGATTGGGAGCACGACAGTTTCTAGCTGGATTAGCAGTGTTGAGTTGGGGCTGGATGAGAATCTTGTTGTGGAATGGGACAACTACAGGCATAGCTTGATCGAATATGGTATTTCCTTAGTGGATAGACAGGACGAGTTGATCTGCACAAGGGGTGATATGTTTGGCCATATTTCTGTTAAGAATGTTTATGAAGCTTTGTCCAATAAACTGTAGAAATTCAAACTCGGTGGTTGGAGGAGAAAACTCTGGAAGTGGGACTACCCTTTGAAGATAAAGCTTTTCGTTTGGCTTTTAGCTGAAAACAATATATTATCTTGGAAAAATCTGCAGAAGAGAGGTTGGAAGGGGCCAGGTATATGTATTCTGTGCAAAAATGAAACAAAATCAATAAAACATTTATTTGTAAACTGCACCTTCACTTTATCAGTTTGGGAGGAAGTTAAAAAAAGATTTAAATGTTTCTAATGGATGGAACTACTTAATGGTGAATGAATGCTTCCAAAACTTGCGATCTCAGAATTCTAGTATACATGCTCTTCTGGCCTATATATGTTGGTACATTTGGGTAACAAGAATAAGTCCATTTTTTAAGAGACGTCGCCTTTAGTGCAGAGAATTGTTTACCTATCCCAAGGAGCTATGGGTGTTATAAAGAATTTTCATAAAGTTCGTATTCCAAGGTTTACTCCTACAACTCATCATGTAGATAAATCTCTTGCTTGGTTTGATGGGGCTGCACAACAAAATGGTCTTTTTAGTGGCGTAGGCGGTGTCATAAAGCTGGATGAGCATAGAGAATATAGATGGATACTAAATTGCAGAAAAGGAACAGACTCTAGAGCTGAACTTATGGGAGCTTGGACTACAATAACTCTTGCCGCTAGACTCGCAGTTTATGATTTACATGTTTTGTGGGATTCCAAGATAGTCATTGATTGGCTTAATTGAAAAGGTGTGCTAATGGTGGCAAATCTTGATGGCTGGAAGGATAGAATAGATGAACTCATCCCGCTTTTCAGGTCTATCTCCTTTGTGCACATTTATAGGGATGAAAACAAAGAAGTTGATTGCCTTTCAAAAAAGGCTCTTCACAGTAGCGGAGGGAGAATTGCCTATAATCTTTCGGTTGATGGCCATGAGGGCCCTACCCTTTTCATAAATATGTAATGATTTTCCCGGGGTCTCTCTTTGTCCATGTTCTTTTTGGGGGGCAAGCCTTAGTATTATTTTATTTTTCCTCTTGGATTGAGGATCCTAGCTTGGCTTGTAGTTTTTTTCCGATATGCTGAAGATGATGGTATTAGTCAGTTTTTTTTTATCTTTGATCATGGCTATATGGCTACCATTCTATATACTGGACTGTCCATATATGGGGCATCTTTGTTAGTTGATGTTTCTGATATTGTAAAAAGATTATATTATTATCAATATAATGTGAAATTTTCTTTAGAAAAAAAAAAAAGATTAAGAAATTCTCATAAATTCTATAAGTTGGTAGGAAACCAATTTACTTTGTAAATATTAACAATAATACTTCATCATGAGGTGCCTTTCCTTTTCTAAGTTTGGTGTATATTCTTAATATTTTGTAACCTAACAAAAAGTTATTCTTCATTATGAGATGCCTTTCCTTCTCTCAAAGTACAATGTATATTCTTGATATTTTGTAACTTAGACAAAGACATGTAAAAAGAGGTGTATATTCTTGATCTCTTGTTACCTAACAAAGAATTATTCTTCATTATGAGATTCCTTTCCTTCTCTCAAAGTATAGTGTATATGCTTGATATTTTGTAACCCGACAAAGACATGTAAAAAGAGGCTTTCATTGCTGAGAAAGTTTGTAGAAAGAAATGCCTTGTTACTTTCCAAGTTAAATTTTGCATTTCTTTAAATTAAAAGAATAAAAATGTTTTGACAACATTCTCTTGTAAATTTTAAACACATTTAAAAAAGTGTTTTATACATCCATTTTGCAAATTGATGAAAGTAACCTATCAACTTTATTTTAAAAGAATAAAAATGTTTTGACAACATTCTCTTGTAAATTTTAAGCACATTTAAGAAAGTGTTTTATACATCCATTTTGCAAATTGATGAAAGTAACCTATCAACTTTATTGAGTAGAGTTTTATGTGTTAGAACATTTAGTTTTAGAATGAGTTTGATTTTTTTTAATCGATTTATTTGATTAATTATTAATTTTTTAATGTTATACATATAGTATTATTATTGTGGAGTAGTTTGAGTTTATTTTAGTTGACGTCTACAACATATTGTCACTATTTGAATCGATTGCTCGTTTTAGTGGTAACCTTTGTAGGGGGCAAAAACTTTCTAATTGAATTGAAAGCTCGTTTGGTCTACGTTTTTTTGCTCTAACTATGGGTTGTGTGCTTCTCTCGCCCTAGCTTCTTCATGGGCGAGACTTCCATTCCATAAGAAGTAGTTTATGCTTCTTTGAGTAGATTTTCTAAAATCGCTCACGAGAAACACCCTAATAAATTCAAGCTTGTCAAAAGGGTTAAACCCTAGCCTCACCGGTAGTTGCAACTAGAGGATTTGGTTATGTTGAGTCCACCCGCATTAAACCAAGAGATTCACATACGATTGAAAGTAGGAACTAGGGTCTGCTTAGCTTGTTTTCTTCATCAACCCATAACCCACCTATCTGGCTGAAATGAGTAGGTCATTCTGTGGAGTCCAGTCTAATATAACCCAAGCCTTGGAGTGGGTTGGAAGTGAAGGTCAAGTCTATTGAATCCTGCTTCAAAACTCCAACCTCATGGGTGGTTGCGAACATAGGATTTGGGTATGTTGAGTCCACTTGCATTAAACCCAGAGCTTCACATACAGTTGAAAGTAGGAGCTAGGATCTGCTTAGTCTATTTTATTCATCAACTCAAAACCCGCCTATCTAGGTAAAATGAGCGAACCGATCTATTGAGTCCAGGTTATCTAATGGAAAATCACTTTGTCTTGACTGCTATGAGCTATTATGTATTATGTTATAAGGTAGTTCTTTTGAAACTGCCAGTTATGTAATTGTCTGTAATATGTCAATCGAATAAAGACCGATGATTTTGATTATTATCTAAATGTACTTGGCACCTAAGGAATGTACTTTGAATATTTTTGAAATAGATGATACGATTTTTTCTTGGAAAAAAAAAAACAACAATTTAGTATTATTATTGTGATTCGTTAAGAAAGGGTGGTGATATACCCTAATCTAAATGTGTTATGAATTGGTCATTTTTTGTCTAACTTAAAATAATGATAATTGATATTAATAGTTTTTACCTCAAATTTTGCAAAAAACATTTTAAATTGATGAAATTGCATATATATTAGATGTTAAAATTATACATTATGATTATTATAAGGATATTTGAGAGTATTGAATTTATTTTTATATTAAAGTAACAATTTTATGCCTTCAAAATTATAATTTTGATAAAGATGATTTCAATGATAACAAACCAAAAAAAGTTTTAAAAGAATAAAAGGTTTAAACTTCATCCTAGCAATACTCTTTTTATAAAAAAAAAAAATTCTCCAAATTATATAATATATTTTATTTAAAATTACAATTTTGATAAAAAATGATTTCCATAATGAAAAATAAAAAAAAGTTAAAAAAAATAAATAAAATGTTTAACCTTCATCTTAATAATACTCTTTTCATCAAAAATTAATTTCCCCAAAATATATAATATGTTTTGTTAAAGATTGTCCTGTACACATAAACAATGAACGTAGTCCCTAGCCTCTTGAGGTCAATGACAATTCAATTCTTCCTTATGCCGATAAAAAAAAATTCCAAAAATTTCCAAACTTCGTGGAAGGTAACATTCTCAAAAATTTCCAAACTTCGTGGAAGGTAAAAAAAGGTATGTCGATGTTCAATATGTGTGACACAATAAAAGTAGAAGTTTGAAGTTGGAAATTAAAATACCTTTGTTAGAAGTTTGAAGTTTGAAATTGAAATACCTTGCTTTGCTTTGTTTTATAGTGTACTAACCATGTTAGCAAAATACATTCATTAATGACGAATTATGCTTTAGTAATTCAAATTTGAAACTTTGAAAAGTAAAAATTCCCATAAGGATATTTAAGTTTTATTTAATTTTATTTTTTATATAACTTTATTGAATGACTTAAAAAGGGAAATATACTTTTTCAATAAAGTCTTGATTTATTTAAAAGTTCGACAAAGTATTGTGTTATCTACTAAGTTGTTTTCATTTTCATTATGACTCAAATAACATATAAAAATAAATAAAATTTAAACAAAAAACATAAACAAATTCAATGAAACAAATACTCTCACATTCACATCTAATTTTAAAAACCTTATATTAAATCATAAAACCCTTTAAAACGTATTTTAAAAATAATTTGAAAAAAAATATATTTACTCTTGAATGGGGTGTCATTATGACTAGCATAATCACTCGAAAGATGGTCCTCTGCGTCCCCACTTGGTGCTCCTTGTTCCTTTCAAGGTCGGTGGTAAACGTAAGATTACATAATCGAGGCAAATGTTTTATGATAGGTTTTATATTACATAGTGTGATGGAGGTTGGATCGGATAAGCTCTGTACTGCATTAATGAATGGTCTTTATTTTTCGTTGGAGGTCATAGTTGTTGCACATGACGAAACTATGGGCACTCTTGAAGTTTGCAAGGCTTCCGCAAGGCAGGCACACATAAGTGGGAAGGATCTTCTGGCTATCTTCATTTCACTTATTTCTGTCTTGAGCTTCGATTGTTTGAGAATAGTTTGTTTATAAGGTTTCATCATCCTCAGTAGCATGCCTCGTGAAAGATCTGAGGTGCACAGAAGCAGTAGGACTTTTCATAGCTATTGTAGTAGATATCACAGTTCTTCTCCATCGAACAATGATGTTGATATAGAAAACTAACAATTGGAAGGGAACGCAGAGGAAAGGGAATCTCGTGATATCCAGAGTGGGGCAACGACATGGAGCAGTGTGGTGGAATTGGAGGATTTGCCACCAGAACTTGACAAAGAAAATGTTGATGCTCCCTCGTCTATTTGTGTGGTTGATGTTTAGAATGAGTTGGTCACTTCTGCACCTCTAGCGGGTAGGAAAGGTTCTAGACTCCCTGAACAAGGTGAAAGATCCCATCAACAAGATGACGAGGATTCTTTGAGGTCCAATTATAGTTGATCTTCTAACTGAGACGGGAAATGGTGAACCAAAAGTTTCAGTAAGAGATGATGGACCAGAAAATTGAAATGTTGTATGACATGATCTCCAATCCCCACCAACGTCAACAACATCAAGGACGACCTCTCTGGTGAGTTGTTGTACCTGCTTGACTTGATCCTTCCCAACGCTATGACAAAGGAAATTCATCTGGCATATGTTTATGCTCTCCAATTATGCTCCAAGCTCGTCTTCTCATGCTTAGTTTCTTTAGTTATAGCTTTTTACTTATCGGAATTACCTCAGGTCTTAGTATGGTTAATGGACAACAAAATTGTAATATGGTTTCAAATTTTGGCCCCTTTCCAATGTCGCGTGAACGGGGCAAGTCGAAGCACGAGTCGACCTATTACAGTTTTTTGGTCTGGCATCATCAACTTGGTCACTCTTCGGCTCTTACTTTGCCTCCCATCCCTTCCATAAGACCTGTTGGTCCTCCCTTGTCTGATCAAATCTGGGTTGACGAAGACAATGCCATGACTTATGTCGAGGAAGAGATTCCTATGGCTCCCCCTCAAGCACCTCTGGATTCTCTCCTACTCTCTGCTTCGGACCTTCAAGAAAACCCATACAATTCTGGACAACTACCTCAAAGTGTCGACCCTGCATCATAAATAGTAGGTCGTTCAGTTGAGGAAGAGACTCCTCCAACATGGCTTGAGGAGAGAATTATGGCGACATAACAATTTGTTAATGCACATCAACATGTTACAACCTCTGAGCCAAA
This sequence comes from Picea engelmannii, assembly GCA_009831015.1. Taxonomy (NCBI): domain Eukaryota; kingdom Viridiplantae; phylum Streptophyta; class Pinopsida; order Pinales; family Pinaceae; genus Picea; species Picea engelmannii. Next base: position 4,033 of record ML845782.1, on the reverse strand, counting down.
GACACCCAACACTCACAGGTTCTCAAAAGAACATTCACAACTCATCTTCGAAATGTGACGGGACATGGCCGATTGGCTTCACCACCAGGATATCCTCAATCGTCGCCTGGATGCTTTGTTCGATTCTCTCTCAGGTGAGCCTACCAAGCGAAGGTGTTCGACCTGCTACCAACCTTACATATTCACTCTTGCACATCCACACTCTCCTAGTGTCGATGGCAACACGGGTTCGCCTATTGTTTAGTTTTATTTTCTGCTATTATGTTTCCAGGTCTAGAGAGACCATAGTTACAGTTTTGTTTAAGACTAGTTTTGTTTACCAATTCTTCTCAAATGTTAACAAAAACATGAATGCTTGTTCTTGGTGACCACCTATTCTGGTTTCCATATATATGACAAAACATGTGACAAACTCCACCATATATATTGCTATGAAGACTATTTAAAGAAATACAATTTTTATCTACAAAAAAAAATAAAATATATATATATATATATATATATATATATATATATATATATTAAAAAAATTATAAACCCATATTAATATTAATTAAAAAATTTAAAAACCTATATTAATATTAAATTGATAAAAAATTATTATAATTAAATCAAATACAATTCACAATACAATGTACATTCCATTACTTTATTTTTCCTAGTGAAATGCACTTTTATGAAAGCACCATGTGTGCAAATAAAAACATCACGAGAATGGTATTGAAGAAGAAAGGGTTGGAGTGTATTTTTCTATTTTTGTCATATATGCAAATAAAAATATCTTGTGGGTGGAGGAATATAATGAATAAATGTTCTTTACAAAGTTTGAAATTTTTTTAAATAATGTAAAATGATAAAAAAATTGCATTTAAGTATTTTTTTTTATATCAGAATATATATTTTATAAATATTATGTTAAGAGTTTATTTATGAGAATATATAATTAAAAAAAAATTATTCAGGGTTTTTTATTATTAAAAATATATTTTTAATATGTTTAATATACTTATTTTTAGTATTTTTAATATAAGTATATTAGGTTGTTACTTTGGTTGGTTAGTTTGAGTAGATGAGTGTTGTGGTTATTATGAATGTAGTCTTGGGTCAAGTCTTCTGCTAGCTATTGTTGATATTTGTTGAGATTGTTGGGCTTGATTTGATGTCTCCACTAAGTTAGGCCCCGTAGTCAGGGTCGACGGTTTACCCCAATTACCATCCATAAAACGTAGGGAAGTATTCAGAGAGTTTCCTGTGATTTCTTCCATCAAAAAGAAAAAAAGTATATTAAGTTGTTGTCAATTGGGTTTGGCTTGCGTGATTGGAGAGGAGAAATGTGATCCTCCCCAACCAAGTTCAAATCTTGTTTGTGACATGTTTTTCTCTTCATGAGCCCATTGTTATTGATATTTTGAGCCATGAGGAATATATTACCTTTGTTTACAGGCTTAGGTTGAGGTGCATGGTTACATGTAAAATATATATATATGGATGTTGAGATTTATGTTATGTAAAAAATATATGTTTGGATGTTTTGATTTATGTTATTATTATTAATCATGCATATGCACATTGTGAATGGGGAATATATTACCATTGCTTACAGAGGGTTGGGTGCTTAGTTACATGTAAAAAAAAGTATATTTGGATGTTGTGATTTATGTTATTATTATTATTCACACATACGTACATATATGCCATATGAACGAGGCAGGGGAAAATTGAAAAGCAAGCACTATCAACCACATCCAAACAACCATTATGTTAACAAGGGAGCCACTACCTCCATGGAAGCCTCTATTGACATAAGGATTATGTCACATACAAGTCATATGGACAAGATAAGAAAAAAGCAAAAAGCAAACATTATCACCCACAACTTTTTTTCCGGTAGAAAAATCACTCGTAAAATTATATTAATTATAATTTTTACATCTTCAAAAACGATAAGACTATTACAATTTTGCACTAGTCCTTCTCCAAAACAAACCTTCAGAAAAAACTTTCATTTCTATCTCTATCATCTGCATCTGAAAACTGATAATGATACTGCGAAATTACATGACTTTTTGACCGATCGAAAGAGGTCAATACAAAAACTGCTCGAAGATCATACCATGTTCGAGGAACAACAAATAAAAAAACACAATCACTCGATCTAAAAAAACAAAATTAGAACAGATTTATATGTAAAGTTGGGCCCTCACTTGCTCCGTTCCAAGTGAAATAGATCAGTTTACCTTTCGATGAGGTTAGGGATCTCTTAGATAGCAAATCGGCCTCCTTATTAGATTCTTTATAAATATGTTGAAAGTTAATACCCTGACAGGCTGCCATCTGCTCTTTTATTCTAGTCTTCCATGCTTCGACATTGATGGCTTGAAGGTTCCCTTTTGCATTTAGCCAATGATCACTTTAGAATCCCCCATAACCTATAATTTTTTTATATCCAGAAGTCTTGCTATCGTTAGTGTTGCCCAAGCACCCATTAATTATGCTTTCGTGTTTGTCCCTGTACCACAGTTTATAAACCACCTGTAATCCGGTGCCTTGGTGCATTTTAGTGTGCCTCCTGCACCGCATCTGGTCCCTCCTGCTTCCGTTGCCCCATCAAAAAAGGCCATTGTATACCCATGAATTCTGAAAAATGGTTTTAATCGCAGTGACTTTTTATTGTTATCTCGCGATTTTTTAGTGAGTGATCCAAAAATCTTTAATACCACAGAGGTTACCGAAGCTTGTTTACCTTCGAAAATAGACGAGTTTCATTCCTTCCATATATGCCAAGCCATTAATAAAGGGAGAATCCTTGATGCCGATATGTTCCGTAACCATGACTCCATACACTCGTTCAATGTAGAGTCATTCCAGCCGAGATTAAGACTTAATTGTTGTGCAAGATGAGCCCACACTCTCTTTGTAAAGTCACAATGGATGAGTAAATGTGGAACATCTTCTGAACTCTATTTGCACAGTACACAATATCCTGGCCCAATCCACCCTTTCTTAAGTAGCACACTCTAGGTGAGGATTCTGTTTTTTGCAGCCAATAAAAAAAACAGAATGATCTTTAGTTGTGTGCCCCAATTCCAACACTCGACTTTCCAACCTCTTTGCAATGGCAAAGGGTGAGTGGATAGAATCGCATGGTAGCAGTTTTTTACTGAGAAGTCTCCCAACCGGTCGCCTTCGTCCCATCTCAGATCGTCTTTTTGAAATGTTGATACGGTAATCCCCTCTCCACACAGATCTTTTATGTAAGATGACCATTCGGTTGCAAGGGCGCCCCGAAATCCCATCTCAGCGCTAGTTTTCCATCGGTCTGGGTTAATGTTTAGCTCATGCGCCTTTGAAACTTGAGAGAGGTAAGTAATCCGATTTAAAGCGAGGGCGGTCATAAGGTCAGCACTGAGGAACGATTTTGTTCCCAGACCCAAAATTCTGTCACAACCAACTTTGATAAGATTTTCGTTCCCTGGGAGCCAAATAATCCAGTGGAGGATGACCAGAACTGCTCAGAGGAGACTCAGCCAGATTCTAGAAGCCGAAGAAGTGCTTTGATTTGGTCTTCTGAGCCAATTACTGAGCGAGGAGCTATGAAGGTATTTGTCTCTAACTACATTGTGCCAAAGGCTCTCCTGCGTTAAGACGCACCATAGAGTGACTGGAATTAATGCCCAGATTTAAATTTCGAATGCCCCAGCCCCCATTTCTTTTAGGTCTTGAGATCACTTCCCAGCTACAAAGGTGGAAGCGATGTTTATCCTGATGTCCATTCCATAAAAAGTCGAAAATTATCTTTCTAATTTTGGAAAGAACCGAATGAGGTAAGGCCTCCATGGACATCCAATAAACAGTCTGTCCTTCCAAAACAGATTTAACCAAGATGTATCTGCTGTAACACCCTGTTTCCCCCAAATTTGTAATTAATCCTAATACAGGAATTACCATGCTAAAGCATGATGAAAATGTAAATAACATTATGAATTTATATTACAGAACTGCTGAGAGGGGATGTGCAGAAAAAGAGACCACG
>ML845781.1:81397-92760 GCA_009831015.1 Picea engelmannii | reverse complement strand
TTTATTTTAATATAAGCATAATATTTTAGTGAATTCGATATTCTTTATATGGAATATTTATCCTTCTTTAAATGTTTTTATTAATTCATTTTTAAATCATATTATCTTTCACATTTCTTACCTTTTTAGTGATTTGATTTGATGTCATTGTCAGGTTTTCTCATGTCTCTCTGGGATTTACCATTGTTTGATTTTATGTTACCAAAAATACATGATTGATATTTTGTCTTATGAGATTGGCATACATTATGTATTACTGAAACACTTATCTATTTGTACGTTATTTAAGACTAGACTGTTTTCTTCATCCATTTGCATCCTGGTAACAAGCGTAAAAGGTTAAATTTCCTTGGTTTTGTATTGTTCGCAATCAATGTTCGATGTGCCCTAGATTATGTATGAAAAAACACTTATCTATATGTACTCTCACACACACTCTCTCTACACCCGTCCTCCCTCCCTCTCTCCCCCTCCCTCCCACTATCTCTCCTCTCTCTCTCCTACATATACCACCTCTATCTCTCTACCCCCCCTCTTGATCTTCCTCTCCCACCATCTCACACTCTCAAATAATCCATCTCTACCCCCTTCTTTCTTTACCTCTTGCATATAACCCTTGAGATCTATCTCCATGTATCCCCATCCCTCTCTCTCCCCCACTCTCCCTACCTTGCTCTCTTTTATTATATCTAACCCCCATTCTCTCTCTCTCTCTCTCATACACACACACTTTTTGTATTCCCCTCTCCCCCTCTCACACTCTCTTTCTTCCTCTCTCTCCAAGCCTCGTCTATACATTGCAAGAAAATAAATGGCCTTGACCTAGACATGTCAAGACTTAGACCTAGACCTAGACACTAAAATACCTAAGCATGGAAATACCTAGACCATGACCTAGACATATATGATGACCATGATGTAGACCATGAAATAGAGGTATATCTAGACCTATACCATGACCTATACCATGACATATAATTAGATCTATACTTGGACCATGACCGTGACCTAGACCATGACCTAGAGCTTGACCTAAAGCTTGACCTAGACCCCCCTAGCTCCATCTAAGCCTAATCATAACCTATAATTGACCCTTAACCCCCTCCACACTCGAACCCTAAGTGAAATATGCATGTACCTCTTGTTAAATTCCCTACAAACTTTGCACCCACCTCTTGGTGCTCTAACCATTGCTCTATGCTTCAAAACACTTTCAATCATAAGCCCTTAGGTCCTAATTGTCCCCAAACTCTTATACATATTTATTCATAAAGACGTTTGGTCTAAATTATATATCCATTGCATTAAGAGCATGCATGTGCTCTTTTGAATTGAAACCCTTGAGGTTGTGCGCTCATCCATGCCCAGCAGGAATGTGTGTGTGTTCCTAGAATGCACATGCACTTTAGTGCACACACATTCTAGGTATTCGCACACATTTCTGGTGGGAAATTTTATGTGCCAAGTAGACTCCTCTACCTCATCTATCTCAAAAACTCAAACAATCCCAACATTTGCAAGAAAAAATAGCAAGAACAATCAAGTTTTTGGTTTTTTTTGTCTTGTTGTTTAATTCATATACAATTTTTTGCTATTGCAAGACAATTTTGGGAAGAATTGGAAGACAAATTTGTCCAAGTGGAATTGGAATTGTTTGTTGTTTCTTCTTGTGTCTTCTTGGAATTGGATGAAAAAACTGTCCAATTGGATTTGTTAGTTGTGTCTTCTTATGTAATACCAAGACAAATTTGTCCAATTGGAATTGTTAGTTGTGTCATCTTGTGTAATACCAAGACAATTTTTTCCAATTGGAATTGGAAATGTTAGTTGTGTCTTCTTGTGTAATACTAAGGAAACTTTATCCAATTGGAATTGGAATTGTTACTTGTGTCTTCTTGTGTAATACCAAGACAAATTTGTCCAATTGGAATTGGAATTGTCATTTGTGTCTTCTTTTGTAATACAAAGACAAATTTGTCCACTTGGAATTGGAATTGTTAGTTGTTCCTTCTTGTGTAATACCAAGACAAATTTGTGGTGGGTGATTGAAAATCAATTTTTCTCTTTAATCATGGGGAACCTACGGAATCAAGAAAGAAACAACTCTAGGAAAGAAAAACCCATTGAAAATGTAAAAGAAGAAAGAGAAAATGCAAAGTTATGTATGTCAAAGCATAGGATTTTAGAAGAGGGAAATCCAATTTCTATTAGAATAGATGCCATTTTTGTTTCTCCTCCATCACCACAAGCAAAGTGCATGAGTTTAGTGGACCAATCCAATCAGTATCTCAGTATCTCATCAAGAATTTTTTTTGTGTATGACCAAATGATGAAGGATTTCCATGGATTTGATTATACAATGGATGAAATTAGAGAGGCAACTAGTGCACATCATTGTGGTGAAGAAGTTTATGTGGTGCAACCTCTTGTTAGGCAGTGAAGCATTCCATAAAATAGTCAATCCCATGTCCAATCTCCTCCTATAATTGATCTACCAATGATTGAAGGGAAAATAACTGCAACATTATTAACTCCACAACAGGGAGGCCAAGAGTGGTAGAATAGGGGTTCATCATCCCTACCTATATTGAGCAGTGTGTGACGAAGAACTCCTAAACACATTCATATGGATGAAATTGGTCTAGCATCACTTGAAGGTAAGTTACCTAACTGTACCATTCATTATCATTCTTATAAAATCATTAAATAGTATTTTGAACCAAAATCTATAAGTTTGATTGTTGTTAGGAGAACTTTAGGCATTAAAATAGTAAAAAGTTTAGAAACAAGTCATCATATTTTTAGAAACCTTGTATATTCTTTTCAAATAATTGGTAAGAAATCTTGTTCTAAAGATCGTAATGCAACCTGATATTTCTTTTCACAATCAATTGTTAGCAACATCACAAGAAAACATTGTTTTCTACAACAAACCTCTCATCTCATGAAATGCAATATCAAAACCCTTAGAAAGTATTCTCATAGACAAGATAGCTTCGACGCAGGTGGCCCAACAGATTTGCGGGCCTTCACTAGTAGGCTACCTCATCTGACATGGCGTTAATTGGAGCAATTAAGGGACTAGTATAGGATTTCTTGCATGAGAACACTAGGCCTTCTTCCAACCAAAAATATGTACTAAAATTGAGAAGGGGATATAAGGACCGTGAACCCCATATTAAACACTTTCTTGAAATTACACAGACATAAATGTATGAGAGATTCAGGACAACACATAGTGCGCTTTTCTTGGGAAAAAGATCTTTCCATAAATGCAAGCCTTGGTATGTTCAAATAAACACAATTTGTAACACGTGTTGTTGTACATTTCACATTGAGTATGGTTATTATTATGACACACACACACACACACACACAAACACAAATATATATATATATATATATTGTGCTTTTCATAACACCCTTTTGTAGGAATGCTCGGTTATATTATTGTTGTTGTCATATAGAGACTTTGTTCACAACATCTTTTGTACAAGGGCAGATGGTTGTAAATTTTATCAAAAAGTTTTCTTAGATGGTACATGCCCCAAATTTGGTGGAATGGAATTACTAAGAAAGTCCATCCATTTAAGTGATGAGTATGAATTGGGGAGGAAGGAAGTTTCTTTGAAATGATTTAAATATGTCGCATATGATATTGATGGAGGGAAGAAAAGAAAAAAGATACAATTGGTGACTTCTCATGTATGAGTATGTGACTTCATGAAGGAATTTTTTGAAAAGACACGACAATATGTTCAACATTTCTATGTGGCTCGATGGCAGGACTAGCATTTTAGAACATGCAAAGATATATTTCCCATTGGTACTATCTTATCAGTGGTTGATTTTGTTTATAACTACAGCCTTAAACCACAAATTGAGATCCAAATCCAATATTATCACTCAAAGCAGGTCAACATGATGGTCCATATCAAATACAACCATGGGTCGGATAGTAGTGAAGAAAACATAGTTATATTGAAGGAATATCACTTCTACATAAGTGATGACCAGTGTCATGACTTAGCCTACATACAACATTGATTTCAATTATTTTACAATCACCTTAAGGAGAAGAACATACAGATGGATCAACATTGGATTTTGTTAGATGTTTGCGCTGGCCAGTTCAAAAATGGTGGTGTATTTCAATGGTTGTGTATGTTGCACAAAAAACTCAAGGTACCACACATTTGGAACTATTTCAATTCTAGGAATGGGAAAGGGGAGCATGATGGAGCAGGCACATGTATAAGAAGAGTGTTATGCAGAAAAGAAATGAATTTCACAGCTACTTCCCTCATTCGAGATGTGAAATCCATTGTTGAATGATGTTCTTCAGTAATGGGAAAGGGAACAAGAAGTCGTTAAGACCAACCACATAGGAAAGGACATGCACATAGAAATTTTTGGGAGGTGGCTAATGTAGATTGATAATAGTGGTATGAATGCAAAACAGTCTAGGGAACTCATGGATTCCATTCAGTTTGAACATCAAACAGTGCAATAGTTTAAATATGGACAAGAAAACTCTCTTACTTTTGTGGTCCATGTAGTAGTAATGAATGGGATGATTGTGAATCGACAGACTGGGTTGATATATGGGATCGTGTATCACTCCCCATTGGTCAATGTATAACTATGGAATTATCCCATTTGGAGGAGGACCAATCAAATATTTTAACAGATTATGATCACGTCTTAGATCTCGTACTACCAGGTTCGATGAAACCTTCTATTAAATTTTGAATAACTATCATCGTTGTTTTATGTTTTGGTCATTTAGTGGACTCGTGTGTTGGCACTCCATTTTTTGTAGAGCACATATATGTAGTGATTGCACCAAGAGGTAATGAATGGTGCATTGATTATTGGTTAACATGTTGCTTAGAGGGAAAGCGGACCCTCATGTGATTAATAATAGACTCTGAAGGAGTTGAATTTCTGATTGGGTCGATGGTTATTAGAGGAGAATATCTGACACGGGATGAAAGAACACAAAAGAAAGGTGGTTATGTATTTCAATATTATAGACCAGGTGAAGTTGTATACCACTTTACAAACTTGGTTGTTGGTACGAACCTCCAACTACAAACAATGCCATGTAAGAACTCATCAAAAGTATGATACTTATTTCCTTACTTTGATTACGATAATTTAATGGAGACCATCAGTATTAGAAGTGATCATGATGGTCTACTTCAATGACTATAGGTATGTAAAAGGAATAATTGAAAACAAATTTCAAATTTATGAATGATTGAAATGTTGGCTTCATGATATGGTTGTTATGGTATTCTTGTATGTTGTGGTTATTTTTTGTTGTTAAGGAATTATGTTTGGCCTTCCCTTGCCTTACCTTGCCTTGCCTTGCCATGCAATGCCATGACATGCATTTCCATGCCTTTTCTTGCCTTGCCTTGCCTTTCCCTACCTTTCCATACCATGCCATGCCATGCCTTGCAATGCCTTCCCTTTACATACCATGACATTCCATGCCTTGACTTTCCATGTCATGATTTTCCTTGCCTTGCCATGTCATGGCATGCCTTGCCATGTCATGTCATACCTTGCCATGCCATCCCTCACAGTTCCTTCCAATGTCATTCCATGCTTCACCTTGCCTTCCCATGCCATGCTATGCCTTGCCATGCCATGCCATGTATTTCCTTACCATGTCATGCCTTTCCTTTCCATGCCATGCCATACCTTGCCTTACCTTGCCTTATCATGCCATGAATTTCCATTCCATGCCTTTCCTTTCCATGCTATGTCATGTCTTTCCTTTCCATGCCATGTCGTGCCATGCCTTGCATTGCCTTGTCTTGGGATGCCATGCCATGCCATGTATTTACTTTCCATTTCATGCATTGCATTGTCTTACCTTGTCATGCCTTGTCATGCCATTCCTTTCCATGCCATGTCTTTCCTTGTCATGCCATGTCATGTCATTCCTTGCATTTCCTTGCCTTTCCTTTCCATGCCATGCCATGCCTTGTATTCCCTTTCCTTGGCATGCTATATCATGCCTTTCCATGCCATTCCTTTCCTTTCCATGACATGTCTTGCCTTGCCATGCCATGCCTTTCATTTCCTTACCTTTCCATGCCATGCCATGCCATGCTTTGCATTTCCTTACCTTGCCATGTCATGCCTTGCATTGCCTTACATTTTCATGCCATGTCATGCCTTGAATTGTCTTAGCTTGCGATGCCATGACATGCCTTTCCATGCCATGCCTTGCATTTCCATGCCATGTCTTGCATTGCCTTGCCTTGCCATGCCATGCCATTCCTTCCATTACCTTTCCTTGCCATGTCATGCCTTTCCTTTCCTTTCCATGTAATTTCATGCCTTGCAATACACCAACTCATTCCTTGCCCTACCATGCCATTTTTTTCCTTTCCTTGCCATGCCATGACATGACATTCCTTGCCATCCCATGCCATGTCATGCCTTACCCTGCCTTTCCATGCCATGTCTTGCCCTGCCCTACAATGTTTTTCCTTGCCTTGCCATGCCATGCCTTACCATGCCATGCCAGGATTTGCCTTACCTTTCCATGTCATGCCTTGCCTTGTGTTTGAGCATGCTATTTTGGATAAGTATTGGGAATTGTGCAGGAACATATCACACAATATTTTGGCTGGGGAGAAGCATGCGCGCAAAGCAGTTGGAGCATGTTTAGGAATCAACACACAAAAGGTGGAAAGTACTTAATATTTTGTGGACATTATGTCCACTTTGTAACCATTTTGTAAGGAGCTTAGCCCTATTGTAAAGCTATAAATTGTAATGGGTTTTGGGTAGAATTAGTTCATTTGGGTGTTGAGTTTTGGAGCAAGAGATTGAGTGAATAATTTTCTAAGTAGTCAGGTGTTTTGAGCAATGACTGAGGTTTTCAGGAGTTAGGCTCGCACTTCTATAGAACGGTTGAGGAAACTTTGGGTAATGTCAACCGATACATATTATTGTAAGTGCATTGTGCAACTATAAGGATATGACTAATGAATAAAATAATAATCCATTTGTTGTGGATGTAGCCCAGTTTGAGGTGAACCATGTTAAAAGAATGTGTCTTGATGTGTTTTTTTTACGTGTTATGATGCATATGATGTTTATTGTTACTATGCAATGAATATAAAGGTCTATTATTTATTATACATATCATTATACATTCATTTTTGAACACACACAAGTTTGTTAATGAACAAGGAGAAATAAGTCAAATTTCAGAAAAAACATGAAGTAAAGAAGGCCAAATTTCAAGGGAGGATGAAGTCTTTTGGTGATGTGTTCTAAGGTATGTTATCTACAGGTCATATTACCATTTTCGCTATAAATTTGTTTCTAGAATGTTTCAGATGGTGAAATTTGTAGGTTGTTGAGAGGACATATCTAGGTATCTATGGTAAAAATTTCATCTCTATTCACTATAATTTTGGAGATAGACTCTACGAAAGATAGGGTTTTTGACTAGTCCTGAAGCTAGTCATAAAAAGGTGTTCCAAGTAAAACAATCATAACGTCTTAATAGAGAATCCAAATATAGTGAGACCAATTTCATTGGAAAGAGTATAGGCTGTAGTTTCTTGTGTACAAATTTCAGAATCTGATGTTAAAAATTGAGCAAGGGGCATGTTGTACAAGTTTTCTCTCTTGAATAAACCATAATTGAATAAGGTCTACCATTTTCTCTATAACTCGTTTTCTGGGAGGATTCAAGGAGTCAAACTTGGAGGAGTTTTAGAGAATACATTGAGTAATATTATCTATAGGATAAGAGTATTCAAAGAAGTGAAGAATTGAAAAAGTTGAATAATTCTCATGAAGCATTATCAAGTTCTATGTGATGGTTGGTTGATGGTGATAATTTAATGTAAAGTTTTATTATCTCTCATATATTCTTGGGTGGAAGGAAGGGGAAAGGATGGAGAGGTCAACCCTCTCTTGATATCAGAAGATTGTATCTTCCTTTTGGAGGTTTATCCCTCCCTTTATATTTGGAAGTTGTAGCTACCTTTGGAAGTCATTACTTCCCTTGAACAATAACTATTGATTATTTCTCATATATTGTGCATGTTGTATTGCGGTGTATTGGTGTAACTCTTCTATTATTGTTCATTGCTCATTGGATATAATGAAATCTATAATTTGGTTGAAGTATAAGTTGAAAAAAAAATTAAATTATACTTGATACTGATTCACCCCCCTCTCAGTATCATCAATTGGTATCAGAGTTGGTTTACTTCAGAACAATTTAACCACTGGAAGAAAAATATTGAGCAGAGAAGGATGACCATGAGCATATTCAAAATGGGATTCAATGATTTGATGGAAGAAATTATGCATACTGGAGTGATAGAGTGAAAACTTACCGAACATCTTTGGGAGTGAAATTTGGTACTCAGTTGTAAATGGTTATGTAATCCCAAAGAATGCTCCAACTAATCCAAATTAGAAGAATATTATGAGTTGTAATTCAAAATCCAGACATGTTATTATAGGAGCATTGGCACCAACCATTGCCAGCAAAGTGATGGGATGCAACACTGCTAAAGAGGTATGGGACAAACTCAAGAGTATCTATGAAGATGATCCAATTTGAAAATTTGAAGATGGATGAAAAGGAAGATATTGCAACCTATTTTCTTAGATTTGATGAAGTTGTTAATGTTATTAGAGGATTAGGTGTAGAGCTCAATGAATCCTTGGTTGTACAAAAAGTGTTGATATCACTTCTCTTGAAGTATTATACTAAGGTCTCCTCCATTGAAGAAACTAGGGACTTGACCAAAATGACAATGGATGAATTACATGGGTCTCTTATAGCATATGAAATGAGAATAGGTATAGAAAGTGACCAGCCAAACAATGAAGCATCCTTTAAATGTTGGATTACTGAGAGGGGGGGTGAATCAGTAATAGATCAATTCAATCCTTTTTAACCATATAATCCAAGTGTTATATAAATGTAGCATTATTATCCAATAACTACAGATTAAATAAGCAATGAACAAATGAACAATCATACACATACACAATACACTAGTGTTTTACGTGGAAACCCAAAGCTGGAGAAAACCACATAATTATTTTTTATATTTCTTGAAGAATTACATTCATTGGAAGTACCAACTTCCTTTGTTTTCCAACTACAACTGGAAGGAGGCTCCAACCCTCTAGTTTCTTAGGCTACAACCTGAGGGAAGCTCCAATTCCCCAATTCTCTGGCTACAACCAGAAAGAGGCTACAACCCCTTGTGTTCTCCGGCTACAACCGGAAGGGGGGTACAACCACCTTTCCTTGACCTATCCAACCACCCTGAAATATAAGTAGAATGATGAAACCATTTTCAGACTATCACTGTGATATATACCACTATACAACTGTATCAACCTATACCATTGACCTACATCTGACCTGTACAACTTCCCTGTAATCAATATGTACCTGAACTAATCATGTATCAAAAAGAATACAACAAGTACGCAACTTGTAGTGCTATAGCACATGTATGTATGTGCCCTATCTGTTATGCAGACCGCGTATGTACATGACCAAACTGTTATGCAACCTGTGTATGCCTTCATAAAACTAGGGTTTCCTTTCTCTTGAAAACTTCTGACCCTCTGTAAATTCTTTCACATAGATCTATAACCTTTCAATGTATCCAGACTGTAACTGTACCCTGTGTTCACATCCTCTTTACCCAAAATCTCTATATCTCTCTCTAGTCATATACCATATGAATGTGTGTAATAATAAACAAGTATAATATCCCTCACATGATCTAGACTTCAAACCCTTTCTAATATTCAACCTCTCAATATATCAACCAATACAAGTTCTCAACCATATACCACAAAACCCTTAGCCATATGCCAAGAAATACAAGATGTGCTTCAACAAGAAGTATCAATGATAAATATACCAACACTGTATTTATGTAGTTATGACTTATACAAAATTTCCCCTGCATCCACTAGTCTCTCTAGGGAGAATTCTCAAATCTCCATAACCATTTCTCATGCATACATCAAAATCCAACTATTCATAGAAATAAGACATACCTTTTGAACCAATGGATAGATATGATGTATCTGAGCACTGTAGACCTTCATGGGAGCTTGATATCAGAATCTAGAACCTTTGCATCTTCATCTCTTCAATTTTCCATGGATTTACCAACATGTACGCACCCTAATACACTGCCAAATCGCATAGGTACGCACCCTAATACATTGTTAGCCCGTGTACTATACACACCCTAATACATTGTCATCCCGCATATGCCTGAGAAACTAGGGTTTTTTAGTATTAGTTATAATTCTAAAACTTTCAACGTCAATCCTTCATACTACCTTAGACTTTCGCAACTTCATATGTATCAATGAGTACTTGCAATAATCCTTACACAACAAAAGATATTCAATATGTTCAAGTGTAATTAAATGAGAGAGCCTTGCCTCTTATTTATACTTTCATGTAGCATCCCACTTTCCTTATTTTAGGGAGTTCTCCATTAACTTTATTATTTAAATAATTTCTTTTGAAAACACTGACTTTTTGGGGCTTCTAGATGACTCACGAGGGTCCTCCAACTTCACATGGCCATAACTCTCTAACCGTGAGGAGTTATGTGATGTTACACATACCACCAAAAGTGGCATGACAAGAACTATCCATATAGTATAGATTCACTGAAAAATTCATTGAAATTCATCTTAGTATTCCATAACTAAGCATTGGTTCTTTGACCATACTTATAGGATAACTCAATATGCAAAGCGTCTTCCCGTGAGGGATTTCACCATAAGGGGACCAATTTGGAGTTAATCCATTTGTACTTCTTACCAACCATGACAAGACAATAATGATTCATCTTTACATCAAACAAACTTGGGTCCATTACCCAAACCTTTGTGATACCGGAATTTGCTACGAGACTTTCTTCAAGGGTTGACATCAATGACAACCAACCTTAATAAAAAATCTCCCCCTTTGGAATTGATGGAAACACTCTGATGCAATACTGAAATCATGTCATGTAATACTGAATTTATATCACTCATGCTCCCCCTGGAACCATGCCTCTGTCCTCTTCATCTCCGTGACCATTTCTCCCCCTGAAATCATGCCTTTGTCCTCTGCATCTGATAAATCTCACTCCATTTGTCATCAATGGAAAAGTTATATTTCCATCCAGGGTTTCTCCCCCTAACTGAAATTTCCTCTTTATGGTGCTTCCTCGTGTACATCTAAGACATATAAGATAAGCATTCAAAATAATTCATTTTGGAGAAGAAATAACTCTGAGTCTCTAGCGAAGATACTCAAAGGCTTCCCGTGGAAGAGG
>ML845781.1:44958-81297 GCA_009831015.1 Picea engelmannii | reverse complement strand
TTTTGAGTTGTTTTGCATATTTTTCTTTTGAAGATCCTTTCTTAATGTGACAATCTCTGCTTCCAAATTTTCAATGATCCTGTCTCTTTCTTCTAGTTGTTATTTGAGTGCTTCTTCAATTATTTTATCTTCTTTAATTTGAACCTTCAAATTTGTGATCATTTGATCGAATTCCTGAGTGTCTTCTTTCTTGTCTAGTTCTGCTTGTAGGTTCTTGTTTTTCCTCTTTTCTCTTCTGATAACTTCTATGGCACTCAACAATTCCTCTCGGTAGTCAACTTATGCCTCTTCAATTTCTTCTTCGACTTCTTCATATTCTTCTTTGGAGTCTTCTTTATCATAATCTTCTATTGCCATGAATAGAACTCTTTTCGTCTAACTATCACTAACTTCATCTTCATATGATGATGAGATGTATTCTTTGGTGCATAAGCTTTTCTTGAAAACTTTCTTTGTGGTTCTTTTTCCTTTATATGTTTGTTTGACTTCATCATTTCAATTTTTCTTATGAGGTCATTTGTTAGCAAAATGACCAATACCATCACAATTAAAACAAATTAAAGGAATCTTACCTCTATACATGTCGTCGGTTCCCTTGTTCAGTCGTTTGACAAAGTTGGTCACTTCTTCATCATCTTCTAAGACGTCACTATTTATGCTATGTTCTTTTTATTTTTTATTTTTCTTTTTCTTTGATCTTTTGGATGCTTTGAAGGTTGCTTCTTTTACAACTGGATTTTCCTTTTCAGTTCTCATTTCATATGCTTTGAAGATTCCATGTAGTTCGTCCATTCTTATTGAGTTTAGATCTTCTCTTTCTTCTAGTGTTGATATCTTAGGGTCAAATCTCATAGGAAGATATCATAGTACCTTTTGAACAATTACAGATTCGTTGATTTCTTCTTCCAATCCCATGATTGCATTTATTGTTTCATCGAATCATAAGAAGTAAGCTACAATATTCTCTTATTCCTTCACCTTTAGTTGTTCGAACTGACCTCTGTAAGTTTTAAGCTTTGCTTCTTTGGCTTTTAAATCTCCTTCATAAATATTTCGAAGTTTGTCCCAAATCTCTTTAGTGGATTTACAGTGTGCAACTTTGGTGAACATTGTTTCACCAAGACCATTCAAAAGTGCATTTGTGGCTTTGGAATTATTATGATTGAGTTTCATTGCTTTGTCATTTGTTGGCGAAACTGCTGGTACTGTGTATCCATCTACAATTGATTGCCAAATTTCAAATCCTTGTGTCTGTATATATGTATTCATCCTTTTGCTCCAAAATGCATACTTCTGTCCATCAAACTATGGTATTCCAATTTTATACAAGTTGTTTCTCTCCATGATCTACCTTTCAATGGTTAAACTGATTTCTGAAGGAACCTGCTCTGATATCAATTGTTGGATTACTGAGAGGGGGGGTGAATCATTAATAGAGAAATTTAATCTTTTTTAACCATATAATCTAAGTGTTATATCAATATATCATTATCATCCAATAATTGCAGAGTAAATAAGCAATGAATAAATGAAAAATCATACACATACACAATAAACCAGTGTTTTACGTGCAAACCCAAAGCGAGAGAAAACCACAGAATATTTTTTCTTATATGTATTGAAGAATTACATTCATTGGAAGAACCAATTTCCTTTGTTTTCCAGCTGCAACTAGAAGGATGCTCCAACCCCCTAGTTTCTCAGGTTACAACCTGAGGGAATCTCCAAATCCCCAATTCTCTGGCTACAACCAGAAGGAGGCTACAACCCCCTATGTTCTCCGATTACAACTGGAATGTGGCTACAACCACCTTTCCTTGCCTTGTCCAACCACCCTAAAATATAAGTAGAATGATGAAACCACTGTCAGACTATCACTGTGAGATATACCAATGTACAACTGTATCAACCTGTACCACTGACCTGCATCCAACATGTACAACTTCCCTATAATCAATATGTACCTGAATTGAACATGTATCAACAAAAATACAACAGGTATGTGACATGTAGTGCTGCAACATGCGTATGTAAGCGCCCTATTTGTTATGCAGATCACGTATGTACACGACCAAACTGTTATGCAACCTACATATGCCTTCAGAAAACTAGGTTTTCCTTTCTCTTGAAAACTTCTGACCCTCTGTAACTTCTTTCACATAGCTCTGTAACCTATCACTATATCCAGACTATATCGATACCCTGTTCTTGCATCCTCTTTACCCAAAATCTCTATATCTCTCTCTAGTCATGTGCCATATAAATATGTGTAATCATAAAAAAGTATAATATCCCTCACATGATCTATACTTAAAACCCTTTCTGATATTCAACCTCTCAATACATCAACCAATCAAGTTCTCAACCATATACCACAAAACCCTTAGTTATATGCCAAGAAATACAAGATGTGCCTCAACAAGAAGTATCAATGATAAATATACCAGTGTTGTATTTCTACAGTTATGACTTATATAGAAGTTCCCATGCAACCACTAGTCTCTATAGGGAGAATTATCAAATCTCCATACCCATTTCTCATGCATACATCAAAATCCAACTATTCATAGAAATAAGACATACCTTTTGAACCAATGGATAGATCTGATGTATCTGAGCAATGTAGACCTTCCTAGGAGATTTATCTCTAAATCTAGAACCTTTGCATCTTCATCTCTTCAATTTTCCATGGATTTACCAACATGTACGCACCCTAATACACTACCATCCCACGTACATACGCACCCTAATACATTGTCATCCCACGTACTGTATGCACCCTAATACACTGTCAGCCCACGTACGCCTCAGAAACTAGGGTTTTTTTGTATTCGATGTAATTCCAAAACTTTCGCCATCAATCCTTCGTACTACCTCAGACTTTTGCAACTTCATATGTATCAATGAGTACTTGCAATAAGCCTTACACAACAAAATATATTCAATATGTTCAAGTGTAATTAAATGAGAGAGCCTTGCCTCTTATTTATACTTTCATGTGGCATCACACTTTCCTTATTTTAGGGAGTTCTCCATTAACTTTATTATTTAAATAATTTCTTTTGCAAACACTTTGACTTTTTGGGCTTCTAGATGACTCATGAGGGTCCTCCAACTTCACATGGCCATAACTCTCTAACCGTGAGGATTTATGTGACGCTCCACATACCACCAGAAATGGCATGATTAGAAATATCCATCTAGTATAGTTTCACTGACAAATTCACTGACCTTCATCTCATTGTTCTACAACTAAGCATTGGTTCTCTACCCATACTTCTAGGATAACTCAATCCGCAAAGCGTCTTCCCGTGAGGGATTTCACCATAAGGAGACCACTTTGGAGTTCATACATTTGTACTTATTTTAACCATGACAAGACAATAATGAGTCATCTTTACATCAAACAAACTTGGGTCCATTGCCCAAACCTTTATGCTACCATACTTTCTTCAAGGGTTGACATCAATGAAAACCAACCTTAATCAAAATTAAAGCCATAAAGAAGAAAAAAGACAAGGATAACAACCTTTATGAATAAATAGAAAATTTCGTAAGAAGGTTCCAGAAGGGAACTCGAAGATACAAAGGTAAGTCTCCTCTCAAATGCTTTAACTATGGTAGAATAGGACATATTGTTGAAAACTGCTACTATAAAAAAAGAAGTCTCAAAAATAAAAAGAGATTCTAATCCAAGGCTGATAACATATCCTCTAATACATGTGGATATTAGTGGCCACCCACCTTTTCCAACTCGCTCAAAACAATTTTCTGGCAATTTTGACAATTTACTATTTTTAGCAGTTTTAACTTCCGGGGCCATTTTGAGGGCCTAAATGAAGGTTTTTTGGGATCGAGCTTATCAAAGATAAATGAAGGCATGATTGCTCCCCCAAAATGAATCTCCTCGAGGATACCTTTCCAACAAGATATAGTGCACCTAAAATGAAGATCACATGAAAACGTTACGACCATGGGAAGTTGATGTTCTGACTTACCCAAACGGGGCCCACATGAATTTTGGCGCTTCATATCCTAGGGTTAGGTTTTTGGATGTCTAGGGTTTTTGACATTCCTGTTTATTGTAAAAAGGCCTTCAAAACCTCATTGTAATCTAATTCTCACGAATGAGCGTAGTCATCACATCTCTTCTCAGAGACAAGTCGCCACCATTCCAGCAAGCTTGTTTTTCACTGCATTTTACAGTTTCAACTTATTTCTTTATTGAATAGAAAACCAGTTTTACTGTATCTCTGTTATTCTATGTTAAGCATTTTTTATAATCTGTATTCATTTCATTCTACTCATAAAATTTGGATCAGTGGTATCAGAGTGGTCTGCTCCTTATCATCTTAATGCATGTCCCCAACGAGGTCATGGTACAAATAATTGGGTCTCGAACTTGTTTCTCTTGAGGAGAAAATCTCTCACATGCCCAAGCGACCTCTCATGGAAGGAGAAAATAAATATGATGGGATGGGAGATCCTTTCAATATGTTGCTTGAGGAATCCCTCACACAACAGAGGAACAAGATGATGGATAGTTTCGCGTAAATCCTTTGGCGGCTACCAACAGGCGACGCATCTTCCTCGAGAGGAGGTGTCACCCCCTTCAAGGTACAAATCAGCTTTGATATTCCTATATTTGAAGGTCATATAGACGCAGATGTTGTAGACAAGTGGTTGAATCTACTAGAAGGGTATTTTTCTGTCCATAACTTTTCAAATAGAGAAAAGATTACTTTTTCACTCCTCAAAGTCATTCCCCATGTCAAATATTGGTGGGAAACTTTTTGTGATAAAAAGGAAACAGAGGAACTCTCATTATTTACAGTCGCGGCCACCTTGGAATTCTTCAGGGATTCTATTAAGGAACAATACTACCCTGTCAGAAGTTATGACAACTTGTATACCAAATGGACCACACTACAGAAAGAAAGAGACCAAGTAGTGCCAGAGTTCAAAAATATCTTCCATACATTGCGCACCAAGTTGGGTATCAAAGATTCAGAGCGACATCTAGTTCTCAAGTATCGCAGTGGTCTGCATAGATACATCCAAATAGAAATGGAATATCTGTACATATCATCCTTGGTTGCAGCCTACTGATATGCCATGAAAATCGAGCATAAGCTCAAACAAAAGATGCTGCAATTTGGGCCTGAGAACCCCTCACAGCAAAAGCTAGGAAGGGGTGGCCCCAAATCACATAACAAAGGAAAGAGAAAATATGGACAATATCAGGACAACCAATCCAAGCCGCAAGAAAATAAGGACACCGAAAAGACGAAAAAAGATACTAGGAAGTGGTGTGAATTAAATAAGAGCCCTTGGCATAACACTACTGACTGTCGCTCAAAGTAGTCATTGGTGGTCGAAGTGAAAACCTATGAATTAGGTGTGGGTTCTGACTTTGAGTCAGAACCAAAAATGGGAAGAAGGAACATTGATGTGGAACCCAATGCCACATTTTATACCACCAAGCTCTAGCCTAGTGAACTAGACGAGCCATAAGAAGGTGAGCGCCTCTTCCATTCACAGATGTGGGTAAAAGGCACCCCACTGCACTTCATCATCTATAGTGGTAGCTAGAAGAACCTCATTTTAGCAGAGTTCATCAAGATTTTGACCCCACCAACAACGTCGCACCCACAACACTACACCATTAGATGGCTCCTCTAAGGAAGCGATCTCTGCATCATCCAACAGTGTCAACTGTCGTACGACATCAAGCCCTTCAAAGATGAGGTATTGTGTGATGTTGCTCCTCTCGAAGTTTGTAATGTTATTTTGGGCCAACCTTATTTATGGAAACATCATGTTTTATATGAGTCTAGGCCTCGTAGTGTTATTATTACTTTGAATAGGAAATTGTACAGGATACCCGAGGCAATCCCTCCTAGTGATATTTCCTTGATCTCTACCAAGCAATGCAAGAAGGTCATCTCTCAGACTGGGAAATTTGTCTTCTTCATGATTCCCTCTCAGAGTGAGGGAAAGATTACAGCCACATCTAGGGCCTCTGCAGTCGATCTCTCCACACAACAGAACCAACTATTGTAATCTTAGACTCATCACCTAAATCTGATCCCAAGTTTGTTGGCCATGTTTTTGCTGCAACTTTTTTCCTCCCTTTCCTATCTTTGAACCACTTCGGTCTCTTCTCTCAGTGAAATTTCCATCAATTATCATCATCATGCCCTTCTTTCTTATAATGCTTGCAAGAGATCTTATCTTCCTTAATTGTCGCTAAATTTTCTTTCTTCCCATTCCCTTTTCCTTTTCCATCTTTATTTGAAGATGATTCCCCTGATACACTAACTCCCGTTTTTCCTATTTCAATACATGTTTCTTGGACATAAAACTCATCAATATTATTAGGTACAAACATAAACACAATATTGCAAATATAACAAGACAAACCTCCTATATACTTCATAAGAGTTTAATGTGTAGTCAATGGAACATATAACATCAAATCCATCTTACGAAGTTCATCTGTATATTCCTACACTGATTTTCCTTTCCTTAACTTAATACTTTTCCATTCAATTAAATCCTTTTCCTTATATCCCAATGGGTAGAGTTGATTTGCCACTTAGGAATTAAGAGAAGAAGAATATTTAATGAATGAATGTTGCAGCCATCATAAATAATGAAGAATAAAAAGTAAACATTAAGAACAACAAACCATAACACCAAGATTGTTAACGAAGTTCTACAAGAGTTTCCTACGTCTCTGGGCCTTTGTCTTCAATGGGAGGGTTCTTATTAATCTTTAATGCTTAAAAAGATACCAAGAAAGGCTTACATAACATCTCTTGAAACCACCTTTCATATTTGCAACTTCTCGACAGAAGCAAACATCACAAATGGATGCAACAGGTAATTCTGAGACTTTTGAGTATGAACTCGGTTATGCTTGGCTCGACATATTGGGATTTGGAGGCACCTTTCTGTTCAACTACTCATATGAAAAAAAAAAATCCATATTTAGACTCCCCTCGAAATTCTGCAACTTTTGAGTATAAAGTCAACCTACTTTTGAATAGGCCCTCAGAACCTCCCCTCAACACAAATCCCAATGTTGCTTCCTATCAGATATGTACAGCCTGTATAGTCTCGAACTACGTGCCAAAAAAGTCAGACTCTACCAAATTTAGCGACAATTAGCCAAACTTAGGAACAATTAGCCAAACTTAGTGGGATTTCACCAGATTTGGAGGATTCCTGCCAGATTTGGTGGTAATCGCCAAATTTGGAGGAAACCGCCAAACCACTTTGACCTTCAAGAAGGTGCCACATGGTGCATCCTCATTGGGCCACGTGTCACCTCATCATTGGCCTGATCCACATCAGCATGCCATGTCAGCCGCCATGTGAACCTACCCAATCAGCTGCCATGTCATCCTACCTAGTCAACTTCCATGTCATCATCCGTACAATGCTACATCATCATCTATACAGTGCCACATCATCATCCGTACAGTGCCATGTCATCGTACGTACAATGCCACATCATCGTACGTACATTTCCATGCCATCGTCCATATAGTTCCACGTCATATTCTATACATCCATGTGTCACCTCCATACAGTGCCACGTGTCACCTCCGTACAGTGCCACGTGTCACTTCCATATAGTGCCATGTGTCACTTCCATACCGTGCCAACTCGGCCCGAAAATGGCAAAAATGACTGACATGTGGCATGTCTTGATGCTTCTACGTGTCATGCTGATGTCGACATGACATACTATTGACATCATCATGATGTATGGTTGACGTCATCTGCTATGTCAGCTATACAACCTTTAAGTAGTTGACTTTGAACTTTGACTTTTGCATGTTTGGGAAAAAGTTCAGAACGCGATAACGTTCGCATACGGTGTCCATTTTTAGAAAAAAATATATGGCCAGAATAGGCACGACGAGCCCTACACAATGCGTTGGTTTCATCCAATTCTAAGAAGTTTGAAATTTTGGCCTTCTCGGATTCATTTTGGATCATTCCTCCCCACTAAAACCTTTTGGTCCTCCAAAAGGGTATTAACCAGTCATCAAGTGTGGGATAGGCCTCCCCACTTATCCCTTGTCTTTAAACGTTATCCTGTGCACTTGCCTCATCATAATCAATTGCATAATAACCATGACAACTGAAAGCATATTGTTAGCCATTTGAACTCGTTCACATCTTACTAAATCCACTACCATCCATGTAGAAAACATTAACAGTGATAACATCAAAAATCTGACTACAACTAAGCCAATATGTTTGATGGAGATGCAGGACATTAACTTATCTTGAAGAGTATGATTGAACTTCCATTCTACCACCATCTCAATTTCATGCTTAAGATCAACTACTTTACTTGGCACACTTATAGGTGTATTTCTTGCATAAGTTACCTTCTTTAATTGTTCCATTGTTAGAAGAGATTGATTTTATTTTATGTGATGAGCATGTACACCATATTCTGTCCCTTCTTTATTTAAGTGATATTGATTTTGTTCCCTATAGAATATTTCTTTGCGATCTAGTGAAAACACATCACATATTAATTCATCCACATACTTAGATGTAATTTCAGATTTTATGATACATTGCTTGTTTTTTTTTTTTTAAAGAACAGTTAATGGAGCTTGTATTAGATAAACGATGGCAAGCCACCGGTGCCGTTACATAGAATTTGATCTATCAGATCAGGCAAGACTGCCTTACAACTCTTATTACAGCTTACTTAGTAGTAGAAGTACTTCCATTAACAGAGACAAATTTCATGGCTAAATGCCTAGTTTGGCTTATAAAAAACACCAAACGCAGAGATTGAATAAGCATGGAGTTGTTGTCTGGTTGTTTCTAATCTTTCTTTTTTCCCTGATCTCTCTCCAGCTTCCATTCACTGTTCAACTTCTCCATCTTTTTCTCTAGAATTCTGACCCTGTCTTCCATTTCTTGCTATGGTTCCTTTAGTTCTTTCTTTAGGTCGTCTAGCTCCTCACACATTCCAGATTTGGTGTGAAGGATTTCAAGCTCCAACCTTTCCATTCTCCTTCCTGCATCGCTATCTAGATTTTGGAGAAATTAATCCAAGTTATTCAACATTCCTCGGAGCTTCTTCATGCTTTCCTCTAATGCTGAGACACGCTCCTCCACTAATGGCTTTCTTCCATAGCTTGAGGCCATTGGAACGTCTTTGTTGGGAAACATCTGCTAGGACTCATTGCCTTTATTCTCCTCCCTTTTCTCTTTTCATCTTAATTTGTTTCCCCCTCTCCTGCCTTCTGTGTTGTTTAAGAGGCGCAACCCTTGAATCCATATCCCACATGAATCAGATCTGAGGTATGGGCAACCCCTGCAATTCTGCTCCTTAATGATTTCATCCTCCCTCCTCCTGAAATCCGCGTGAGCCTGAAGATTCGACTATGTCCTCTCTCCCTCATCATGTCTTGTCCAGAGTGCCATTACAGAATGGAAATGATTGGTGGGTTATGAAATTTCCTAGCTATTCATAACTCCATTTAGGAGCAATACCACCTGTCCCAAGCTTGCTCCCAAGTTGGTTTCTTCATCTGCTTGAGCATTGTTCTCTTGGAGAACATGGAAAATTTGAAAAGTCCTAAACTGCCTTACTAGGAGCTTGATTTTGTTAAGTGAATGTTGAAGAAGTGCATTTTCCAACCTGGAGCTCTGATTCAGTGCTTGGATTATTACTCTTGAGCCCCCTAGCACTACCAAATCTCGAATATTAAGGAGTAGGGCTTGGTTGAGCCCTTGCCAAAGTGCAAGGACTTTTTCTCTATTGTTGGGAGAAACCCCAAGACCCCAGGCAAACCTAAGAATGTTAGTTCCATCTTTATTTGAGATGACCCCTCCTCCCCCGACAGCCCCCGGGTTTCCTTTGGAGGCTCTGTCAAAGGAAAAAAAATTGAGATTCTTGGAGAGTTTCCAGACCTCCAGGTATTTCTTCCCCATCCTAATCTCCCAGCTACACTTGGGAGGTATACAAGGGCAAGGAGACGAAGGGGCTTGGATGCCTAGGTGCCTCAGCCACTCTTCTTCATATTTGGATAGAGGATTATTATTTGGAGCCTTGAAAAAGTAAGGGATGATTTCACTAAAAAGAGCCTTAATCTTGGAGACTATTTGTTCCTGTGTCCTCTTAGTTTCTCTTAGGTTATTCCTTTCAATCCAGATCTTCCAGAGGGTGAATTTTGGGATCGATTTCCAGAGGGCTAACAAATATCCTTGCTTAGTCATTCGGAAAGGGAACAGGGAGATCCAGTTCGACAACAAGGAGTGAGTTTCCTTTGGAATAGCGGGGGCTATAACTCCAAGACCTAGGGTAGAATTCTATACCTCCATTGAGAAAGGGCATTCCAACAATAGATGGTTCGTCAATTCTTCCTCATTGCAACAGAGTGGGCATCTAGTGGGCCCTTCCTAGCCTCTTCATTTTAGATTTTCTCCTGAAAGAGCTCCTCTATGCACCACTGTCCAATAAAACATATATACCTTCAGAATATATTTCTGACTCCAAACTACTTTCCAGATCGCTGGGTTGGGAGGAACATGGGGGATTGCAGCGAAATGGTAATATCCAGATTTCATGGAATAAGGCCCTGCTTGATGGCCCTAGCCTCTCCAATATTTTTTCTTTTCCTGTAGAGGGGATTTCCCTTGCAGCCTTCTCTTAAGCATGCTCCAGTATTCCTCAAGTTCTTGGGGTATATTTGTAATTTTCCACCTTGACCAGGAGCGCTTTTCATCGTTTCCCCAACAAGAAATGTCCCAGAGGCTATTAATATTCTGAGTTTGCATCTAGTCCCTGATTCGCCCTAGGTCCTGGTGCTCTGAAAGTGGAGTTTCTCCCAGGCCGAGTCTTTTTAGATATTGATCTCTTTCCCATTCCCTAGAATCCAGGTGATTTGGCCTTGGAAGGTTTGTAAAGCTTTCTGGCAGAGAGTGAAGATAGGGGTACCTTTCCCCACTTTTGTTGATTTTTCTAGACAATTCTTTCTTGGTCATCTAAAGTATTTCCTCCAGAGTGCTCTTTTGCACCAAGTGGACTTCCCTGTGATTATATTCCATAAAATTTTGGCCCCCAAAGCTAATTTTTGTGTCTGGAGATTTCTAAGCTGGAGGCCTCCTTCCAGAAAAGTTTTGGCAACTTTTCCCCAACTTATGAGATGCAGCTTCCTACCCGTTTGCTTCCCTTCCTCCCAAAGGAAATGCCTTATCATCATTTCTATTTTTTGGATAATTGATCTTGGAGCCAGAAGGAGGGAGCATTGATAAATTGGAGTGTTGGCTAGCACAACTTTGATTATAACTACTTTGCCTGCCAAGTTTAACCAGTTGGCTCCCCAAGAGTTGATTCTGGTTTTAATCCTTTCTATCAACCGGTTCTAGTGATTTTCTCTAGAGGTGGATTTGAATATTGGAACTCCCAGGTACTTAAATTCATCCAAGCTGGTGCATCCTTCCATTCCCAATACTCTTGATATTTCAAGAATTTCCCTTGGGGTGATGTTCCATCCGTAGATTTTTCTTTTGTTCACACTGATCATGCTACCCGAACTTTCTGTATAGAGGTCCAACTCCTTTTTGAATTTTTTTTCTATCATTGTACTCGTGCCTCCAAGTAGCAATGTGTCATCTGTGAACTAGGCATGATTGAAATCCTTTACCCCATTTGCAAAACAGAGACCGGAAAGGCTTAGTTGCGCTTAGGCATTATCAAGCTGAAGACTTAAAACAAAATCTTGGATGGCGTAGAGAAGAGGGGAGAGGGGACAACCTTGTCTGAGGACCCTGGAGGCTTGGAAGAATAGAGTGGCTCTTCCATTGACTAGAGGGGTGATCCAGGGAGAAGGAATACAAGCTTTTATCCACTTTATAAAGGGAGGAGAAAACCCCAAATTCCCCATTACCTGGAACAGAAACTTGTGTCTCACCCTGTCAAACGCATTAGCTAGATCTAGTTTGACTATCATGCCTTTATCCTTTCATCGTATACTCAAGTGTATATCCTCTTGGACCAGGATGATATTGTCCATTATATGCCTTCCTTTAATGAAGCCGCCTTGGTTTTCCAGAATTATTGCAGGGAAGATATTTTTTAATCTATTTGCTATGATCTTGGTAAGGATTTTGTAACTAGTATCACACAAGGAGATTGGACGAAACCTGTCAAAGCTGGTCGCTCCTCTTTCTTTTGGGATCAATGCTAGAAAGGAAGAGTTCGTTACTCCTCCAATTCTTGTGTAGCACTGATATTTCCTGATAATCTTGGTGAGGTATGATTTGATGATGTCCCAGTTGTTCTGATAGAATATGGCCGTGAAGCCATCCGGGCCAGGGGCTTTGTCTGGGTGCATCTAGTCTAGAGCTTCTTTAATTTCCCGTTGTTCCACTTCTGTGGTTAGCTTGTTGTTGGCCTCTTCCTGGATTCACTTCGGGATCAGGTTCATAGGGTACACTGAAGGGTCGACTGCCTCTACCTGGGTTTCTGTATAGAGTGTTTCAAATGTTTGCACAGCTGGCAGTTTGATACCTTCTAAGTCTGTGATGGTCTAGCCCTGAGTGTGGATTTTTGTTACCCTTTGGAACTGCTTTCAAGATTCTTCCTACTTATGGAAAAACTTTGTATTCTTGTCCCCTACTTCTAGCCAGAGACATCTAGATTTTTTATGCCAATATTTTTCTTCTTCTCTGTAGGCTTGATGCCAATTTTTTTGTAACTTTACCTCTTGTTGTAAGATATCTTAAGTGATATATGAGCCCTCCATTTGGATCTGATGCTTTTCAATCTCCCTTTGCACTTCTTGTCGATCTTCTGCTAGATTAGAGACGGTTTTGGCCCATAGTCTTAAGGTCAACTTAAGCTTTCTTAGCTTTTCTTCGCATACAAAGAATGGAGAGCCTTTTACTAAACTATTCCAGATTCTGGCTACCAGGGATGGATAACTCTCCTTCTGGATCCATTTTGGGTTGAATTGGAAGGGTATTGGACCATTGTTTTTATTTGGAGATAGATCTAAGGTGATAGTCTTGTGATCTGAAATACTGTGCGGGAGAATGGCTGACGTGAGATTGAGTCCCAACATTAAGAAAGAGATTTGGACTAGGAATCTGTCTAGCCTTGCTACGATATGCCCCGGTCCCACCCTTTTATTATTCTAGGTGTACTTCCCTTTAGCAGGCTTTATATCCTCTAGTTCCCAAGAAGACATTAGGTCCTCTACCCATTCCCTTGCCGGGTCTCGGACAATTGTGCCTCATTTTTTCTCTGTTGTTGTGAGAGTTATGTTGAGGTCCCCCCCTAGGATGATGTTTTCCAGATAATGTCGCTACAAAAATTCCTTTAACGTTTCCCAACAAATTTTTTTATATTCTAGTAGTACAAGAACATAGAGATTGAATAGGCTTACCTGACACCCTGTTTCTAGGTAGAGGAGACTGGTAAAGATCCAATGCTTGCATGTTTTGGACTTGATTAGGTCATATTTATTTGAGTTCCAGAGTGTGCCCAGGCCGCCTGAGGTGCCCCTTGCACTATCAACAATTCCTTTACTTATGGTCCATCTTTTCTTCGCTTTCCTAATAAAATCCTGTCCATCCATTTTGGTTTCTTAAATGAGCAGGATCTCATCTTTTAAGGTTTTGATAATGTCTTTCAACGCTTCTTCTTTTATCTTGTTGTCGAATCCCTTGCAATTCCAAGAGCCGAGTTTCATTGATTACCTGAGGGGGAGGTGAGGCCTCCTTGGGGGGCCTTAGATTTTTTCCTGGTTTGTCTTACACTGATCAACTGCTTGATGGTTGGCTGCGATCCATTTAGAACATCTTTGTAGGTCTCCTTTTCTCTTTTTGGATTTTTTGTTTTCCTGCCTCTATTTGGCTTTATAGGGGTAATGTATGTACCGCTATCCTCCTCAGTGCTACTATCCTAGAAGACCTCTCCTTCCTCAACCTCCAGATCTTTGTCATTCCCTTTTGATCTTGGGTCATTCTCCCTCATTCTCACTTGCATTGTGATTTCTGTCGGCTCTGAATTGGGGGACCTCGGGACCGGATCCGCCTCAATGCTTGGTCAGGGCTCCATATCTGTTGGTTCCTTTTCCTTTTCAGAATTGATTATCTAAGCATTGTTCCTTGCTTTGAAATTTTCTTCTTTATCCTCTGGTTGCGCTTGGCTTGATTTATCAGATCTTGTGCTTTTTACCTTTTTGGAGGGCCTGCCTCTTCTCGCCTGTTGTCAGCCTTCACTTGCATCTTTGTCCTTGCTGATATCCTTTGGGCAGTTTCTCTAGAAATGACCATATTCGTCGCAGCCCTTGCATTTGAACGGAAGTTGTTCATAGTCAAGCTTTTGATAATGCTCCCATTCTCCTACCTTTAATTTGATCGCCTCTGGGAGACCAACTTCCAGGTTTACTTCCACATAGATGCAGGCATAAGAATATTTATCCTTTGGATCTGCTCTATCGATATACTGTCCAAGCCCGTTATCGATTTCTTTGAGCGATGAAGTGTTCCAACAATGAATTGGGAGATTTGGGATTCTAACCCAAACCAACACATCCTTTGGGACTTCCAATTCCAGGTCGAAACTAGGGTTCCATCAATTCAGATAGAGCCCTTGGGTTCCCATGAAATAGGGACCGTTTCTAAAAATCAGATCCCGATCTGCTTCTAAGATAAATTCAAAGATGTAATAGCCTCTTCCCACCGCATAGCAAGTAACATGGTTTTGAATCAAAGGTCACCAGTTCCTTTGGATCCAATTGTCTGTGGTCTTGACGAAAGGCCAGAGCCCCATGAACTGTCCAACCAATCCACATTCTACCAAAGAGATAGCTACTCGCATGGGGTTTTATGGAGGGAGATCTATTTCAGCGACTGACTCCAGGCATTTAACAAAGCTGGGTAGATCTGCAGCAGGGAGCTTCTTTCCATTGGCAGTCAGAAGCTTACGGAAGGCCGAGCTGGGAGAGGGAGGGGTGAGGCCCTCCCCACATTTGGAGGTAGCCATGGAAGGCCCCAAGCATCAATCTAGGGTTTGCGCAGGGGAACAAACAACTCTCGACTTTCTTTTTTCGGTATGTTTCATTAATAAAATCTTATTTTTCATCATTATGATACGTTGCTTTGTTATGGGAAATTTGTGATCTTTTCTTATCCAATTTAGTGAATAGGGTTTGTGATGCATCGTAGTGTTTAATCCCAATTTCTTAACCACTTCTTTTGAAATTAAGTCAGATTGATATCCACTATCTATCAATGTATCGATCTTAGTATGTTTCATTATGACCCTTATATGAAAAAATTTACTTCTTGAATCAAAACCATCGCCAATTTTACCTATCTAACCAACTGCTATAATCTTAGACTCATCACTTGAATCTGATCCCAAGTCTGTTGGTTGTGTTTTTGTTGCAACTTTTTGCCTCCCTTTCCTCTCTTTGAACCACTTCAGTCTCTTCTCTGGGTGAAATTTTCAGCAATGCTCATCATCATTCCCTTCTTTCTTGCAATTCTTGCAAGAGAGTTTATCTTCCTTAACTGTCGTTGGATTTGCTTTCTTCCCATTCCCTTTTCCTTTATCATCTTTCTTTGAAGATGATTCCCCTAATACACTAACTCCAATTTTTCCTGTTTCAATATATGTTTCTTGGACATAAACCTCATCAAGAATACCAGGTCCAAACATAAACAAAATTTTACGAATATAAGCAGGCAAACCTCCTATATACTTCATAAGAGTTTCTTGTGTAGTCAATGGAACATCTAACATCAAAGCCATCTTATGAAATTCATATGTATATTCCTACACCAATTTTCCTTTCCTTAACTGAAGACTTTGTGATTCAATTAAAGCTTTTTCTTTATATCCCAATGGGTAGAACTATTTTCAAAGTGCGGAAATAAAATCATGCCATGATGGAAAAATATTACCAACTTGTTGAGTTCCATGTTGCATCTTACTTTGCCACTAGATGAGAGCTGTGCCTTCAAGATGAAGCGATGCCAATATGATTTTGGTTGCATCATCTTTGATTTTCTACACATTACAATATACCTACATGTGTCTAACCCATTTATCAAGTTTCTCAGCATTAACTTTTCCGTCATACATAGGAAAAACAAATTTTACATCAAGTTTAAGTAATGGCATATCAGGCTTATGTTTATGAGAATGTTTTCTTGCAGTAGAAATTGAACTTGTACTTGAAGAAGAAGAATAAGATGGAGATGAAGGAGGTGAAGGATGATATTTTGGAGGGTCCTCTCCTTCTTCACTTTTGTCTTACTTTGAATATTCCCCTTAAACCGGTCTTTTCTATTCCAAGTAATCATCATATAACACTTTTACCATCTCCAACATGGAAAAGAAAGTTATTTGAAACTCTCTTTCATTTTGAGAAAATCCTTCTTTCGATGCCATCATCTCACTTTGGGATGTCCACTTTCTTGATCCAATCTCAGGATCTCCTTCTACAAGCTCTCCTTCACCACGACTTAGATTTTCCCTGGTAATCATGCAAACTCAAAAAACCAACTGTCAACCTGCTCTGATACCACTTGATAGGAAATTGATCTTTTAAAGACTATGGTTAAGTTTATGCATGAGTTAATTTACCACTTATGAATTAAGAGAAGAAGAAGATTTAATGAATGAATGTTGCATCCATCATAAAGAATGCAGAAAAAAAATTAAACATTAAGAACAACAAACCATAACACCAATATTGTTAATGGAGTTCGACAAGAGTTGCCTACGTCTCTAGGCCCTTGTCTTCAGTGGGAGGATTCTTATTAATCTTTAATGCTTAAAACAATAGTAAGAAAGGCTTACATAACAACTCCTAAAACCATCTTTCATATCTGCAACTTCTGGATAGAAAAAAACATCACCCATGGCTGCAACAGGTAATTATGAGACTTTTGAGTATGAAATCGGCTATGCTTGTCTTGACATTGTGGGCTCTCAAGGAAATTTTTAGTTTGGATACTCAAATGAAAAAACATAAGCCATATTCAGACTCCCCTTGAAATTCTGCAACTTTTGAGTATAAAGTCGACCTGCTTCTGAACAGGCCCTTGTGATGTCACCTCGGCTCAAATCCCAATGCTCTGCCCTATCAGATATGTATCGTCCATGCAGTCTCGAAATGCATACTAAAAAACTCCCTTTTCTTGAATTTCGTGTCTGTCTAAATAAGTCTGACTCTGCCAAATTTAGCAACAACTAGCCAAACTTAGCGACATTTAGCCAAACTTAGGGGGATTTCACCAGATTTGGAGGATTCCTGCTAGATTTGGTGGTAACTGTTAGATTTGGTGGAAACCGCCAAACCACTTTGACCTTACAGAGGGTGCCACATGGTGCTTCCTCACTGGGCCACATGTCACCTTATCATTGGCCTGAGCCACATCAACTTTCCTAGTCAGCCGCCACATCAGCCTACCTAGTCAGTTGCCACATAAACATCCATACTACCACATCATCCTACCTATTCAGCTTCCATATCATCATCTGTACAGTTCCACATCATCGTCTATATAGTTCCACGTCATCATATGTACAGTGCCACGTCATCACCCATACGGTGCCTTCTCATTATCTGTATAGTGCCAAATCATTGTCTGTACAATGCCACATCATCATTCGTACAATGCCATGTCATTTTCCATACATCCAGGTGTCACCTCCATACAGTGCCACATGCCACTTCCATACAATGCCACTTGTCATTTCCATACCATGCCAATTCAGCCCGAAAATGCAAAAAATGACTGACACATGGCACGTCCTAGTGCTACGATGCATTATTCTAACATCAACATGATGTACTGCTAACGTCATCTTCCATGTCAGATGTACGACCTTTGACCATTTGACTTTGAACTTTGATTTTTTACCTGTTTCGGAAAAAGTTCAGAATGAAAGAACTTTCCAATACTGTGTCCATTTTTAGGAAAAAAATATATGGTCAGAATCGACATGACAAGCCCTATGCAATGGTGCTGGTTTCGTCTGATTATGAGAACTTTGAAATTTTGGCCTTCCTAGATCCATTTTGGATCAACTATTCTTGTTGAAATCAATGACAACTAACTTACTATCAATTTCGATCAAAACTTTGGGGTATCTCGAACACTCCAAGGGTTGAAATCAATGAAAACCAACTATACAAACCAACTTTCCAACAAATAAGATGTAGGAACCAACCTACTGGAGACACCAATCTCCTCAACTAAGCACCAACTCTATAATATATCACCAGTCCAAGAAATTCATACACATAGTAGTTTTGGCTTCACTTGCATGATTCATTCTGTAGACAATCCTTCAGACCCTAGAAAGCCTCATATAATCATTCTGATAATGTAATCACTAATGACAACATACACTAATGGTAACATGCATTCATGACAACATCCAATAACAACAACATCCTACTCATGAAAACATCACGACAACATAAAAACTTCATAGAAGAGGATACGGTAACATCACAACCTCATGGAAACATCATGACAACATGACAACTTCATAGCAGTGGATACGAAAACATCACAACCTCATAGCAATGCATATGACAACTTCGCAACCTTATGACAACATCACAATCTCATAACATACCTTGAGAATAAGAAAGACCTTAAGAGAATCCATTAGACTTTGATTGCACACCATAAATACACCCCAACACCTTGGGCATAGCTCAAACTTGATATCTTCATTGGTTGTACTAAAAATGAAAAATTATATCTTGTATTTATAGTAATTTTGTCCCCCAAAATTAGTTGATCCGACCCCAGTTTTTTGGCTGGGTTGTCGGATGGAAAAACTAATATCTAATCATTCCTAGGGAGTTAGAGGAACTTCCATATACCATTGGAAAGGTATCAAAATAATATTTCCAACCATGTAACTTGCTCTCAAATTTTAGTTAGGAATTTAAGGTAAAAAATTTCTCTAATATAGGGTACCCAAATTGACCAAAAATAATACTTTCAACAATCTCCATCTTGCAATCTTTATCTTGTACATTTGTAGGCTTATAATATTTATCTTGGACATTGTGTTAGATCCATTTGTGTACAACTCAAAGTGGGAATGTGGAAAAATCCACATGTTATCTCATCTTGTGAGGGCCATGCTTAAAAGCTACACCATAAGGGGACCACTTTGGAGTTATATACATTTATGTCAAGGCTCCTTCAAGGCTCTTCAAGGCTTCTTCAAGTGGACACATCATCATCACTTTTAGGGACTACTTCACATCGTCATGTCTTCAGGGGTTCTTTAATGGGATTTGATATTTACTTGTCTTCATGGATTGACTACTTCATGGATTCATGACTACATGTATTCAAGGAATCATCAATATTTCTCAAACAATATCACTATATCATTGCCACATCATCATCATCACTTCCACAACATCATCATCATTTCCACTTTGACATCAATGACAACACTTTTTCAACAATATCCCCCTTTTTCATTGACGAAAACACCTTCTTCCCGATGCATGCTTACTCTATCCATCACTTTGTTTCTCTCCCCCTTTGACATCCAATGGAAAAGGGATCAATTTTTATTTTATCATGTGACTCCCCCTATCACCAACAATTTGTTTCTCTCCCTTTTGACATATAGGATAAAGAGTTGCTCCCCCTTTCAAATTTCATGATTCTCTTTCTTATTCTATTGCTCCCCATGTCTTCATGCTTTCATCCATTGTCAATAAACTCATTTTGGTACTCCCTTTGTCATCAATGGTTCCTTATTTTGACTATAATGCTATCTCTATGAGCATATTTCCTTTTCTACAATACTCCCCCTTTGACTATGTTGACTCTTCTTTCTCTAGCTATGTAAGAACTCATACTTTCCTCCGAATGTTTCTTTACCGGTTCATTCTCTAGGTTTCCTTCTAATGCAACCTCAATGCTATTGATTTTACACATCACTTGTCATTTAATTGTACCATGTAAGGCTACTATAGGATATTCACCTTTCCAAATTTACAATATTCATGGTGTATTATCCCAGTGAGGTGTACAAGATAGTCCTTAAGTTGTTGTCCTTGATTATCATAAGATATTCCTTTAACCAAGTGTCTTTGTAAGGAAAACCTTTAACATGGTCTTATATATCCAGACCTTTTATTTGGATAAGAATATATTATTTTGTTTTCAACACAGATACACCACACTTTTATTTTCAGAACATTCTTATAAAAAACAATTCTTCACAGTCATTTGATGATGCTCCAAAACTTGTTCATAAACTGTCCTTCAATTTGTTTTTCTCTTCCTAGGAAAATAACCTCAACCACACACAAGTACCCCTAGTCAATATCACTTTTGAAAATATGCCAAACAGTGTTTCAGCTTGTGCCAAAATAAGTCTTCAAGGCCTACAATATACTACTTCGAAGACTGTCTCTAAGACGTGACCAACCAGTCTTCACTTCCACAATTCAAACACAGATTTCTTATAATGTTTCAAAATGCCTTTCAAAGCTACAACAAACAATCCTTGACAAAATTTCAATTTATTCCTTCAAATTGTTTTCGGGATGTTGATTCAATAATATGCATGATAAGATATTAACAAAATTCACATGTCTTTGGTTTTCATTGCCTGCTACTTAGACTCCCCCTCAACATTATCCACAATACTGGGAGTCTCTATGCCAAATAGTTTAAAATAATGTATAATGTTTCTTTACTACTGGATCATTATTTGTAATCCTAAAACCTTCCTTTTTACTTGCATATTTATCATTATTACTCAATTTTGCAACTCTTATGGATATGTCCTCTAAGAATTATCCATTGACATGTTCTTCTTGTTTTGTTTTCTTCTACAAAGCTTCATATATCTGATATGAGTATTTTCTTTCATGAAATAATTCATCATGCTTCTACAATCATGAGCTATGTGTCCATAGTTGTGGCATTTGTAACATTCAACATTATAGAGGGCCATATAAATGACTCTTGCTTGAATATTTATTGCTTGAACAATTCTTCCATAAGTTCTACACTTTACGACCTTATGGCCATAATTGCTACAAGAAAAATAGTAACCATGAAGAAACTTTGATTCCTCGGAGTGGCTTATCTTCATTGAAGTGGAGGTATTTGAGATGATTTTTTGTCATGTATTAGTTGACCATGGTCTATTACTCTACTATCAAGATCCTTTAATCCATTTGTGTGACCTTTAGGTCTTTCCTCAATCTTCCTTGATATTTTGGAACTCTTTTCTTATTCAATGTGTTTATGCTTATGGTCGTACCCAATACCTGTCTTGTCACTAAGAGATATTTACTAATTGAGAATTTATTCTAAGGATGATGAACTTTTATCAAACTTCAAGTAACTTTGTGACATCTGTCCTTTTCACTTCTTCTCTTAAAGAAACAATTTCAAGTTCTCTTTCTTGACATATTTCTTCCTTCTCTTTTAGTTGATTGTTTGGGACTTCTTCAATTTTCTTGTCCTCTTCTATTTGAATCATAACATTTTGCAGGTTTATGCTCAGTTGGGTATCTTTCTCTTCCAATTGATTCTTCAATGTTTCTTCAGTTTTCTTATCCACTTCTACTTATTCTTTTAGAATAATGACAATCTTTTCAGTCTCACTTAGCTTCTCTTCTAGCAATGTATTATTTTCTTAATACCTATGTAGTTGTTCCATTAGCATTTTGTTATCCCTTTAATTCCTCAAATAAAATAGAGAACTAATCAGTTCCCCCTCAAGGTCTACTTCATCTTCTACTTCATCATTCTCTTCTTCTTTTGAGGCATGGTTTTTATTTTCATCTTTATCTTTTTCAAAACTGCTTTTATTTACATAGGTACATCTAATGTCACAAGGATTTAATTTATCACCACAATAATACTTACTTGATTCTACTTCCTTCACCTTTTCTTCATTTGATTAATCAATTGCATGTTTATTTGGGTTTTGATCTATTTTCTTTGATGTTGCTTCTTTCTTTTGTCTCTTCCTTTTGATCTTCTACACATTCCTACAATGCTTCATTTGTTTATCTAGATTTAGGAGCGAAATGAATTGATTAGAAGACAAAATACAATAAACATAGAGATAGGAAGAATAAAACAAATATCCAGTGAACAATATCACAAATATCCAGTGAACAATATCTTCTATTAAATAATGAAATAGGATGAAACTGTAAAATTGCATAACTAAAACTTGCTCGAATGGTGATAGTTATCTCTAAGAAGAGATGTAGCTGCTACACACATCCGTATGAGAATAATGGATTAAAA
The DNA here is from genome assembly GCA_009831015.1 of Picea engelmannii. Lineage (NCBI taxonomy): Eukaryota > Viridiplantae > Streptophyta > Pinopsida > Pinales > Pinaceae > Picea > Picea engelmannii. The sequence goes on along the minus strand of ML845781.1, from coordinate 58,971 downwards.
TGGGGCTCTTGAGGACCTTTTCATATTACTCATGAATTCCAAAACACTAGACATCCAAAAACCTAACCCTAGAAGGTGAAACGCCAAAATTCATGTGGGCCCTATGGGTAAATTGGTGTAATTTGGTACCTCAACTTCCTAGGGTCATAACTTTTTCATACGACCTCCATTTTAGGTGTGTGATAGCCCGTTAGAAAGGTATTTCAGATATCTACACATTTCGCCATCAAAATCTAACTCCATCTATAGTTTGACAATGGCGAGTAAAAAAAACAATGTTTAGGGCCCCAAAACATCCTTGGAAGTACAACAAGATGTGTTGACATGAAAACATACAAAATAAGCTAGTTGGATTAGGCGAGAGGCCACCCGTATCCACCTGGAGAATGTGTGAGGATTACCAGAAGTGTAGAACATAGGGGGTTGTCGCATCCTTCTGGTTGTAGCCAGAGAATTGGGGATTTGGAGATTCCCTCAGGTTGTAACCTGAGAAACTAAAGGGTTGGAGCATCCTTCTAGTTGCAGCTAGAAAACAAAGGAAGTTGGTGCTTCCAATGAATGTAATTATTCAAGACATATAAGAAAAATCATTATGTGTTTTTCTCTTGCTTTGGGTTTCCACGTAAAACACTAGTGTATTATGTATGTGTATGATTTTTCATTTGTTCATTGCTTATTTACTCTGCATTTATTGGATGATAATGATACATTGATATAACACTTGGATTATATGGTTAAAAAGGATTAAATTTCTCTATTAATGATTCACCCCCCCTCTTAGTAATCCAACTATTGGTATCAGAGCGGGTTCCTTCGGAAATCAGTTTAACCATTGAAAGGTAGATCATGGAGAGAAACAACTTGTATAAAAATGGAATACCATAGTTTTATGGATAGAAGTATGCATTTTGGAGCATAAGGATGAATACATATATACAGGCACAAGGATTTGAAATTTGGAAATCAATTGTAGATGGATACACAGTACCAGTAGTTCTGCCAACAAATGACAAAGCAGTCAAACTCAATCATAATAATTCCAAAGCCACAAATGCACTTCTAAATGGTCTTGGTGAAACAATGTTCACCAAAGTTGAAAACTATAAATCCACTAAAGAGATTTGGGACAAACTTCAAAATATTTATGAAGGAGACTCAAAAGTCAAAGAAGCAAAGCTTAAAACTTACAGAGGTCAGTTTGAACAGCTAAAGGTGAAGGAATAAGAGAATATTGCATCTTACTTCTTACAATTCGATGAAACAATAAATGAAATCATGGGATTGGGAGAAGAAATCAACGAATCTGTAATTGTTCAAAAGGTACTACGATATCTTCCTATGAATCACATGAAACAACAAGCAGATCAACATCGTAGTGAAAGAAGTTTTGAAGTAGGGGATTGGGTATTTTTAAGACTACAACCATACAAACAGATGTCCCTCGAGCAAGCCAAGAAGGATAATAAATTATCACCAAAGTACTATGGCCCTCATAAGGTGTTGCAAAATATTGGTACTATGGCATACAAATTGAAGCTGCCTGCATCTTCACGAGTACACCCAATTTTCCATGTTTCATGCTTAAAGAAGGTTATAGGTGACAAGATCCCAGTTCAAACTATATTTCCAGAACTTGACAAGGAAGGAAAAATCATATTGGATCCTGAAGCCATCACTGACACAAGAATTCAACAGCGGAGCAATAGATCCATATCAGAGTATCTCATTAAATGGAGGAAACTACTGGCTGAAGATTCCACTTGGGAAGATGAGTCTTTTATACAGAAGAATCCAGAGTTACTCAAACATTGTGGACAACACTTGTCTCAAGGGGATGGGCATGTTAAGCCCTAATATTGGCTCATTACCCCTTAATTGGGGCATATTATATTAGTAATGTTATTTTATTTATGTCGGCTTTAGGCCATTAGTTGTAATTATGCCTCCTAGTCTCCTATATATACCAAGGATACATTTTCATTTTGAATGATCTTGTACTTGAACATTTGAGTGGGGTAAAAGGAGGTTGCCCCCTCGAAGAGGCTTATTATCTGAAATTATCTCTTTTTCAAGGCATTGAGTACTTTTTCTGAGGTTTTTCTATGCTATATTGATATTTGGTTCTTAACAGGGGTACTTGTGTGTGGTTGAGATTATTTTCCTAGGAAGAGAAAAACAAATTGAAGGACAATTTATGGACAAGTTTTGGAGCGTCATCAAACGACTGTGAAGAATTGCTTTTTATAAGAATGTTCTGAAAATAAAAGCGTGGTGTATCTCTGTTGAAAACAAAAGAATATAATCTTATCCAAATAAAAGGTTGAGATATATAAGACCATGTTAAAGGTTTTCCTTACAAATACACTTGGTTAAAGGAATATCTTATGACAGTCAAGGACAACAGCTTAAGGACTATCTTGTACACCTCACCAGGATAATACACCATGAATATTGTATATCTAGAAAGGTGAATATCCTATAGTAGCCCTACATGGTACAACTAAATGTCAAGTGATGTGTAAAATCAATAGCATTGAGGTTGCATTAGAAGGAAACCTAGAGAATGAACCGGTAAAGAAACATTAGGAGGAAACTATGAGTTCTTACATAGCTAGAGAAAGAAGAGTCAACATAGTCAAAGGGGGAGTGTTGTAGAAAAGGAAATATGCTCATAGAGATAGCATTATAGTCAAAAGAAGGAACCATTGATGACAAAGGGAGTACCAAAATGAGTTAAACGACAATGGATGAAAGCATGAAGATAGGGGGAGCAATAGAATAAGAAAGAGAATCATGAAATTTGAAAGGGGGAGAAAATCTTTATCCTAGATGTCAAAAGGGAGAGAAATATATTGTTGGTGATAGGGGGAGTCACATGATAAAATAAAAATTGATCCCTTTTCCATTGGATGTCAAAGGGGGAGAGAAACAAAGTCATGGATAGAGTAAGCATGCATCGCTGCAAAAGGAAGAAGGTGTTTTCGTCAATGAAAAAGGGGGATATTGTTGAGAAAGTGTTTTCATTGATGTCAAACTGGAAATGATGATGATGTTGTAGAAGTGATGATGATGATGTGGCAATGATAGAGTAATATTGTTTGAGAAATACTGATGATTCCTTGAATACATGTAGTCATGAATCGATGAAGTAGTCAATCCATGAAGACAAGTAAATATCAAAGCCCATTAAAGAACCCCTGAAGACATGATGATGTGTAGTCCCTAAAAGTGATGATGATGTGTCCACTTGAAGAAGCCTTGAGGAGCCTTGAAGGATCCTTGACAAAAATGTATATAACTCCAAAGTGGTCCCCTTATGGTGTAGCTTTTAAGCATGGCCCTCACAAGATGAGATAACATGTGGTTTTTTCCACATTCCCACTTTGATTTGTACACAAATGGATCTAACACAATGTCCAAGATAAATATTATAAGCCTACAAATGTACAAGATAAAGATTGCAAGATGGAGATTGTTGAAAGTATTATTTTTGGCCAATTTGGGTACCCTATATTTGAGAAAAAGTTTGCCTTACATGCCTAACTAAAATTTGAGAACAAGTTACATGGTTGGAAATATTATTCTGATACATTTCCAATGGTATATGGAAGTCCCTCTAACTCCCTAGGAATGATTAGATATGAGTTTTTCCATCTGACAACCCAGCCAAAAAACTAGGGTCGGCTCAACTAATTTTGGGGGACAAAATTACTAAAAATACAAGATATAATTTTTCATTTTTAGTACAACCAATGAAGATATCAAGTCTGAGTTGTGCCCAAGGTGTTGGGGTGTATTTATGGTGTGCAATCGAAGTCTAATGGATTCTCTTAAGGTCTTTCTTATTCTCAAGGTATGTTATAAGGTCGTGATGTTGTCATAAGGTTGTGAAGTTGTCATATGCATTGCTATGAGGTTGTGATGTTTTCATATCCACTGCTATGAAGTTGTCATGTTGTCATGATGTTTCCATGAGGTTGTGATGCTACCGTATCCTTTTCTATGACGTTTTTATGTTGCCGTGATGTTTTCATGAGTAGGATGTTGTCATTATTGGATGTTGTCGTGAATGCATGTTATCGTCAGTGGATGTTGTCATTAGTGATTACATTATCAGAATGATTATATGAGGCTTGCTAGGGTCTGAAGGATTGTCTACGGAATGAATCATGCAAGTGAAGCCAAAAGTACTATGTGTACGAATTTCTTGGACTAGTGATATATTATAGAGTTGGTGCTTAGTTGAGGAGATTGGTGTCTCTAGTAGGTTGGTTCCTACATCTTATTTGTTGGAAAGTTGGTTTGTATAGTTGGTTTTCATTGATTTCAACCCTTGGAGTGTTCGAGATACCCTAAAGTTTTGATTGATATTGATGGTAAGTTAGTTGTCATTGATTTCAACAAGAGTAGTTGATCCAAACTGGATCTAGGAAGGCCAAAATTTCAAAGTTCTCATAATCAGACGAAACCAACACCATTGTATAGGGCTTGTCATGTCGATTCTGACCATATATTGTTTTTCTGAAAATGGACACAGTATTGGAAAGTTCTTGCATTCTAAACTTTTTCCCAAACAGGTAAAAAATCAAAGTTCAAAGTCAACTAGTCAAGGGTCATACAACTGACATGGAAGATGACATTAGCAGTACATCATGTTGATGTTAGCATGACACATGGTATCACCAGGACGTGCCACGTGTCAGTCATTTTTGGCTTTTTTGGGCTGAATTGACATGGTATGGAAATGACAAGTGGAATTGTATGGAAGTGTCATGTAGCACTGTACGAAGGTGACATGTGGATGTACATACAATGACATGGCACTATATGAATGATGATGTGGCATTGTACGGATGATGACGTGGCACTATACAGACAATGACATGGCACCGTATGGATGATGATGTGGCACTATACAAATGATGATGTGGAACTGTATAGATGATGATGTGGCACTATACAGATGATAATATGGTAGCTGACTAGGTAGGATGATGTGGCAGTACAAATGTTGATGTGGTAGCTGACTAGGCAGGCTGATGTGGCGACTGACTAGGCAAGCTAACGTGGCTTGGGCCAATGGCGAGGTGACACGTGGCCCAATGAGGAGGTGCCATGTGGCACCCTCTATAAGGTCAAAGTGGTTTCACAGTTTCCACCAAATCTAAAAATTACCACCAAATCTAGTAGGAATCCTCCAAATCTGGTGAAATCCTGCTAAGTTTGGCTAAATGTCGCTAAGTTTGGCTAGTTGTTGCTAAATTTGGTGGAGTCTAACTTATTTAGACAAACACAGAATTCAAGAAAAGGGAGTTTTTTAGCATGCAGTTTGAGACTTCACAGATGATACATATCTGACAGGGTGGAGCATTGGTATTTGTGCCGAGGGGAGGTCACGAGGGCCTGTTCAGAAGCAGGTCGACTTTATACTCAAAAGTTGCAGAATTTTGAGGGGAGTTCGAATATGGCTTATGTTTTTTCATCTGATTATCCAAAAAAAAAAATTCCTCCAGAGCCCACAATGTCAAGCCAAGCATAGCCGAGTTCATACTCAAAAGTCTTAGAATTACCTATTGCAACCATGGGTGATGTATGTTTCTGTCCAGAAGTTGCAGATATGAAAGATGGTTTTAAGAGTTGTTATGTAAGCCTTTCTTAGTATTGTTTTAAGCATTAAAGATTAATAAGAATCCTCCCACTGAAGACAAAGGCCCATAGATGTAGGCAACTCTTGTCGAACTCCATTAACAATCTTGGTGTTATGGTTTGTTGTTCTTAATGTTTAATTTTTTTTCTGCATTCTTTATGATGGCTGCAACATTCATTCATTAAATCTTCTTCTCTTAATTCAGAAGTGGTAAATTAACTCATGCATAAACTTAACCATAGTATTTAAAAGATCAATTTCAGATCAAGTGGTATCAGAGCAGGTTGTTAGTTGGTTTTTTGAGTTTGCATGATTACCATGGAAAAGCTAAGTCGTGGTGAAGGAGAGCTTGTAGAAGGAGATCCTGATATTGGATCAAGAAAGTGGACATCCAAAATTGAGATGATTGCATCGAAAGAAGGACTTTCTCAAAATGAAAGAGAGTTTCAAAGAACTTTCTTTGCCATGTTGGAGATGGTAAAAGTGTTATATAATGATTACTTGGAATGGAAGAGACCGGTTCAAGGGGAATCTTCAAAGTAAGCCAAAAGTGAAGAAAGAGAGGACCCTCCAAAATATCATCCTTCACCTCCTTCATATCCATCTTCTTCTTCTTCTTCAAGTACAAGTTCAATTTCTACTGCAAGAAAACATTCTCATAAACATAATCCTCATATGCCATTACTTAAACTTGATGTAAAATTTGTTTTTCCTATGTATGATGGAAAAGTTAATGCTAAGAAACTTGATAACTGGGTTAGATAGATGTAGGTATATTGTAATGTGCAGAAAATCAAAGATGATGCAACGAAAATCATATTGGCATCACTTCATCTTGAAAGCACAACTCTCATATGGTGGAAAAGTAAGATGCAACATGGAACTCAGCAAGTTGGTAATATTTTTCCATCATGGCATGATTTTATTTCCACACTTTGAAAATAGTTCTACCCATTGGGATATAAGGAAAAGGCTTTAATTGAATCACAAGGTCTTCAGTTAAGGAAAGGAAAATTGGTGTAGGAATATACAGATGAATTTTGTAAGATGGATTTGATGTTAGATGTTCCATTGACTACACAAGAAACTCTTATGAAGTATATAGGAGGTTTGCCTGCTTATATTCGTAAAATTGTGTTTATGTTTGGACCTAATATTCTTGATGAGGTTTATGTCCAAGAAACATATATTGAAATAGGAAAAATTGGAGTTAGTGTATTAGGGGAATCTTCTTCAAAGAAAGTTGATAAAGGAAAAGAAAATGGGAAGAAAGAAAATTCAACGACAGTTAAGGAAGAGAAGCTCTCTTGCAAGCATTGCAAGAAAGAAGGGAATGATGATGAGAATTGCTGGAAATTTCACCTAGAGAAGAGACGAAAGTGGTTCAAGGAGAGGAAAGGGAGGCAAAAATTTGCAATAGAAACACAACCAACAGACTTGGGATCAGATTCAGGTGATGAGTCTAAGATTATAGCAGTTGGTTAGACAGGTAAAATTGGCGATGGTTTTGATTCAAGAAGTAAATTGTTTCATTTAAGGGTCATAATGAAACATACTAAGATCGATACATTGATAGATAGTGGATCTCAATCTAACTTAATTTCAGAAGAAGTGGTTAAGAAATTGGGATTAAACATTAAGATGCATCACAAACCCTATTCAATAAATTGGATAAGCAAAGATCACAAATTTCCCATAACAAAGAAATGTATCATAAAATTTGCGATTACATCTAAGTATGTGGATGAAGTAATATGTGATGTGTTGTCGCTAGATCGCAAAGAAATATTCTATAGGGAACAAAATCAATATCACTTAAATAAAGAAGGGATGGAAAATGGTGTACATGTTCATCACATAAAAGAAAATCAATCTCTTCTAACAATGGAACAATTAAAGAAGGAAACTTATGCAAGAAATACACCTATAAGTGTGCCAAGTAAAGTAGTTGATCTTAAGCATGACATTGAGATGGTGGTAGAATGGAAGTTCAATCATACTTTCTTCAAGATAAGTTAATGTCCTGCAAGCCCATCAAACATATTGGTTTAGTTTCAGTCATATTTTTTATGTTATCACTGTTAATGTTTTCTACATGGATGGTAGTGTATTTAGTAAGATGTGAACGAGTACAAATGGATAACAATATGCTTTCAGTTGTCATGGTTATTATGAAATTCATTATGATGAGGAAAGTGCACAGGACAAAGTTTAAAGACAAAGGATAAGTGGGGAGGCCTATCCCACACTTGATGACTGGTTAATACCCTTTTGGAGGACCAAAAGGTTTTAGTGGGGAGGAATGATCCAAAATGAATCCGGGAAGGCCAAAATTTCAAAATTATCAGAATCAAACGAAACCAGTGCATTGTGTAGGGATCGCCGTGCCTATTCTGGCCAATTTTTTTTTCTGAAAATGGACACTGTATGCGAACGTTATCGCATTCTGAACTTTTTCCCAAACAGGCAAAACGTCAAAGGTCAAAGTCAATTGTTTAAAGGTCGTATAGCTGACATACAAGATGACATCAGTAGTACATCATGATGATGTTAGTAGTACGTTATGCCAACATCAGCATGACACATAGAAGCACCAGGACATGCCGCGTGTCAGTCATTTTTGGCATTTTCGGGCTGAGTTGGCACAGTATGGAAGTGACATGTGGCACTATATGGAAGTGACATGTGGCACTATATGGAGGTGACACATGGATGTATGGAATATGACATGGCACTGTATGGATGAAGGCATGGAAATGTACATATGATGATGTGGCATTGTACGTACAATGACATGGAACCGTACGGATGATGACATTACACTGTACAGATGATGATGTGGCATTGTATGGATGATGACATGACAGTTGACTAGGTAGGATGATGTGGCAACTGATTGGGTAGGTTGAAATGGCGGCTAACATGGCATGCTGATGTGGCTCAAGCCAATGATGAGGTGACACGTGGCCCAATGAGGATGCACCATGTGGCACCTTCTGGAAGGTCAAAGTGGTTTGGTAGTTTCCTCCAAATCTGGTGATTACCACCAAATCCAGCAGGAATCCTCCAAATCTGGTGAAATCCCACTAAGTTTGGCTAATTGTTCCTAAGTTTGGCTAACTGTCGCTAAATTTGGCGAATTCTGAATTTTTTGGCATGTAGTTCGAGATTGTACGTACTGTACAGATCTAACAGGAAGTAGCATTGGGATTTGTGTTGAGGGGAGGTTTCGAGGGCCCGTTCAGAAGAAGGTTGAATTTATACTCAAAAGTTGCATAATTTCGAGAGGAGTCTAAATGTGATTTTTTTTTTTGCATATGAGTAGTCGAACAGAAAGTTGCCTCCAAAGCCTAAGATGTCAAGCCAAGCATAGCCAAGTTCACACTCAAAAGTCTCAGAATTACCTGTTGCATCCATTTGTGATGTTTGTTTCTATCCAGAAGTTGCAAATATGAAAGGTGGTTTCAGGAGATGTTATGTAAGCCTTTCTTGGTATTTTTTAAGCATTAAATATTAATAAGAACCCTCTGATTGAAGACAAAGGCCCGGAGATGTAGGAAACTCTTGTAGAACTTTGTTAACAATATTGGTGTTATGGTTTGTTGTTCTTAATGTTTACTTTTTATTCTTCATTATTTATGATGGCTACAACATTCATTCATTAAATATTCTTCTTCTCTTATTTCCTATGTGGTAAATCAACTCTACCCATTGGGATATAAGGAAAAGAATTTAATTGAATGGAAAAGTATTAATTTAAGGAAAGGAAAATCAGTGCAGGAATATATAGATGAACTTCGTAAGATGGATTTGATGTTAGATGTTCCATTAACTACACATTAAACTCTTATGAACTATATAGGAGGTTTGTCTGCTTATATTCGTAATATTTTGTTTATGTTTGGACCTAATAATATTGATGAGTTTTATGTCCAAGCAACATATATTGAAATAGGAAAAACTGGAGTTAGTGTATCAGGGGAATCATCTTCAAATAAAGATGGAAAAGGCAAAGGGAATGGGAAGAAAGAAAATTCAGTGACAATTAAGGAAGAGAATCTCTCTTGCAAGAATTGTAAGAAAGAAGGGCATGATGATGATAATTGATGGAAATTGCACTAAGAGAAGAGATCGAAGTGGTTCAAAGAGAGGAAGGGAGGAAAAAAGTTTCAACAGAAACATGGCCAACAAACTTGGGATTAGATTCAGGTGGTGAGTCTAAGATTACAACAGTTGGTTATGTTGTGTGGAGAGATCGACCATAAAGGCCCTGGATGTGGCTGCGATCTTTCCCTCGCTCTCAGAGGAAATCATGAAGAAGAAAAATTTCCTGGTTTGAGAGATGACCTTCCTGCATTGCTTGGAAAAGATCAAGGAAATATCACTAGGAGGGACTGCCTCGAGTATCCTGTACAATTTCCTGTTCAAAGTAATAATAACAATACGAGGCCTAGACTCATATAAAACATGATGTTTCCATAAATAAGGTTGGCCCAAAAGAACATTACAAACTTTGAGAGGAGCAACATCACACAATACCTCATCTTTGAAGGTCTTGATGTCGTACGACAGTCGACACTGTTGGTTGACGCAAAGATCACTTCCTTGGAGGAGCCATCCAATGGTGTAGGCTTGTGGGTGCAACGTTTTCGGTGGGGCCAAACTCTTGATGACCTCTGTTGAGATGAGGTTCTTATGGATACCATTATCAACGATGAAGTGCAGTGGGGTGCCTTTTACCCACATCTATGAATGGAATAGGCACTCGCCTTCTTATTTCTCATCTGGTTCACTAGGCTGGAGATTGGTGGTAGAAAATGTGGCACTAGGTTCCACATCAATGATCCTTCTTCCCATTTCTCTATCTGACTCAGATTAAGAACCCACACCTAATTCATAGGTTTTCACTTCGACCACCAACGACTATTTTGAGCAGCAGTCAGCAGTGTTATGCCAAGGGCTCTTATGGAAGTCACACCACTTCCTAGTATGTTTCTTTGTCTTTCCGATGTCCTTATTTTCTTGCATCTTGGACTGGTTGTCCTGATATTGTCCATATTTTATCTGTCCTTTGTTATGTGATTTGGGGCCACCCCTTCCTAGATTTTGCTGTGTGGGGTTCCGAGGCTCAAATTGCAGCATCTTTTTTTTGAGCTTATTCTCTATTTTGATGACATATCGGTAGGTCGCACCTAAGGACGAGATGCACAGAAATTCCATTTCAGTTTGGATGTATCTATGTAGAGCACTGTGATACTTGAGCACTAGATGTCGCTCTGAATCTTTGATACCCAACTTGGTGCGCAATGTATGGAAGATATTTGTGAACTCTGGCACTGCTTGGTCTCTTTCTTGTCGTAGTGTGGTCCATTTGGTATACGAGTCATCATAACTTCTAAAAGGGTAGTATTGTTCCTTAATAGCATCCCTGAAGGATTCCCAAGTGGATGCAACTGTAAATAATGAGGGTTCCTTTGTTTCCTTTAGCTCACAGAAAGTTTCCCACCAATATTTGACATGGGGAACAACTTTGAGGAGTGAAAAAGTAATCTTTTCTCTATTCGAAAAGTTATGGATAGAAAAATACCCTTCTAGTAGATTCAACCACTTGTCTACAACATTTGTGTCTATATGACCTTCAAATATAGGAATATCAAAGTTTATTTGTACCTTGAAGGGGGCAACGCCTCCTCTCGAGGAAGATGTGTCGCCTATTGGTAGTTGCCAAAGGATTTGTACGAAACTATCCATCATCTTGTTCCTCTGTTGTGTGAGGGATTCCTCAAGAAACATCTTGAAAGGATCTCCCATCCCGTCATATTTATTTTCTCCTTCCATGAGAGGTCACTTGGGCATGCGAGAGCTTTTGTCCTCAAGCGAAACAAGTTCGAGACCCAATTCTTTGTACCATGACCTCATTGGGGACATGCATTAAGATGACAAGGAGAAGACCACTATGATACCACTGATCCAAATTTTATGAGTATATTGAAATGAATACAGATTATTAAAATATGCTTAACACAGAATAACAAATATACAGTAAAACTAGTTTTCTATTCAATAACGAAATAAGTTGAAACTATAAAATGCAGTGGAAAACAAGCTTGTTGGAATGGTGGCAACTTATCTCTGAGAAGAGATGTGACGACTGCGCTCATTCATGAGAATATGATTACAATGAGGCTGTGAAGGAATTTTTACAATAAACAGGAATGTAAAAAACCCTAGACATCCAAAAAACTAACCCTAGGATATGAAGCACCAAATTCATGTGGGCCCCGTTTGGGTAAATCAAAACATCAACTTCTCGTGGTCATAACGTTTGCATGTGATCTCTGTTTTAGGTGCACGATATCCCATTGGAAATTTATCCTTGAGGAGATTCATTTTGGGGGAGAAATCATGCCTTTGTTTATTTTTTATAAGATCGATCCCAAAAAACCTTCATTTAGGCCCTCAAAATGGCCCTGGAAGTTAAAACTGCTAAAAATAGTAAATTGCCAAAATTGCCAGAAAACTATTTTGAGCAAGTTGGAAAAGGTGGGTGGCCACTAATATCCACATGGATCAGAGGATATGTCATCAGGCTTGGATCATAATCTCTTTTTATTTTTGAGACTTCTCTTTTTATAGTAGCAGTTTTCAACAATATGTCATATTCTACCACAGTTAAAGCATTTCAGAGAAGAATTACCTTTGTATCTTCCAGTTCCCTTATGGAACCTTCTTATAAAATTTTCTATTTATTCATAAAGGTTGTTATCCTTGTCTTTTTTCTTCTTTATGGCTTTAATTTTGATTAAGGTTGGTTTTCGTTGATGTCAACCCTTGAAGAAAGTCCAGTAGCATAAAGGTTTTGGCAATGGACCCAAGTTTGTTTGATGTAAAGATGACTCATTATTATCTTTTCATGGTTTAAAAGAAGTACAAATTTATGAACTACAAAGTGGTCCCCTTATGGTGAAAGCCCTCACGAGAAGATGCTTTGTGGATTGAGTTATTCTAGAAGTATGGTTAGAGAACCCATGCTTAATTGTGGAATGATGAGATGAAGGTCAGTGCATTTGTCAATGAAACTATACTAGATGGATATTTCTTTTCATGCCATTTACAGTGGTATGTGGAACGTCACATAAATCCTCACGGTTAGAGAGTTATGGCTATGTGAAGTTGGAGGACCCTCATGAGTCATCTAGAAGCCCCAAAACGTCAAAGTGTTTGCAAAAGAAATTATTTAAATAATAAAGTTAATGGAGAACTCCCTAAAATAAGGAAAGTGTGATGCCACATGAAAGTATAAATAAGAGGCAAGGCTCTCTCATTTAATTACACTTGAACATATTGAATATCTTTTGTTGTGTAAGGCTTATTGCAAGTACTCATTGATACATATGAAGTTGTGAAAGTATGAGGTAGTATGAAGGATTGACAGAAAAAGTTTTGGAATTACATCGAATACTTAAAAACCCTAGTTTCTGAGGCGTACATGGGCTGACAGTGTATTAGGGTGCATACAGTACGTGGGATGATAGTGTATTAGGGTGCGTATGTACATGGGCTGGTAGTGTATTAGGGTGCATACATGTTGGTAAATCCATGGAAACTTGAAGAGATGAAGATGCAGAGGTCCTAGATTTAGATATCAAGCTCCTAAGAAGGTCTACAGTGCTTAGATACATCCTATCTATCCATTGGTTCAAAAGGTATGTCTTATTTCTATGAATAGTTGGATTTTGATGTATGCATGAGAAATGGTTATTGAGATTTGATAATTCTCCCTAGAGAGACTAGTGGTTGCATGGGAACTTCTATATAAGTCATAACTACAAAAATGCAGTGTTGGTATATTTATCATTGATACTTTTTGTTGAGGCACATCTTGTATTTCTTGGCACATGGATAAGGGTTTTGTGGTATATGGTTGAGAACTTGTATTGGTTAATGTATTGAGAGGTTGAATATCAGAAAGGGTTTGAATTCTAGATCATGTGAGGGATATTATACTTGTTTATGATTACACACATTTATATGGTACATGACTAGAGAGAGATATATAGATTTTGGGTAAAGAGGATGCGAGCACAAGGTATGGATACAGTCTGGATACAGTGACAGGTTACAGATCTATGTGAAAGAAGTTACAGAAGGTCAAAAGTTTTCAAGAGAAAGGAAACCCTAGTTTTCTGAAGGCTTACGCAGGTTGCATAATAGTTTGGTCACGTACATACATGATCTACATAACAAATAGGGTGCTTACATACGCGTGTTGCAACACTACAGGTCACATACCTGTTGTAGTTTTGTTGATACATGTTCAATTCAGGTACATATTGATTATAGGGAAGTTGTACATGTTGGATGCA
>ML845781.1:32582-44858 GCA_009831015.1 Picea engelmannii | reverse complement strand
AGGCATAAGGATTTGAAATTTGACAATCAATTTTAGATGGATACATAGTACCAACAGTTCCACCAACAAATGAAAAAGCAGTGAAACTCAATCATAATAATTCCAAAGACACAAATGCACTTCTGAATGGTCTTGGTGAAACAATGTTCACCAAAGTTGCACACTGTAAATCCACTAAAGATATTTGGGACAAACTTCGAAATATTTATGAAGGAGATTCAAAAGTCAAAGAAGCAAAGCTTCAAACTTACAAAGGTCAGTTCGAACAACTAAAGGTGAAGTAATAAGAGAATATTGCAGCTTACTTCTTATGATTCGATGAAATAATAAATGCAATCATGGGATTGGGAGAATAAATCAATGAATCTCTAATTGTTCAAAAGGTACTATGATATCTTCCTATGAGATTTGACCCTAAGATATCAACACTAGAAGAAAGAGCATATCTAAACTCAATAATAATGGACGAACTACGTGGAATCTTCAAAGCATCTGAAATGAAAACTGAAAAGGAAAATCTAGATGTAAAAGAAGCAGCCTTCAAAGCATCCAAAAGATCAAAGAAAAAGAAAAAGAAAAAAGAAAAAGAACATAGAAGAAATAGTGACGTCTCAGAAGATGATGAAGAAGTGTCCAACTTTGTCAAAATACTGAACAAGGGAACTGCCGACATGTATAGAGGTACGATTCCTTTAATTTTTTTTAATTGTGATAGTATTGGTCATTTTTTCAACAAATGTCCTCATAAGAAAAATTCAAATGATGAAGTCAAACAAACATATAAAGGAAAAATAACCACAAAGAAAGTTTTCAAGAAAATCTTATGCACCAAAGAATACATCTCATCATCAGATGAAGATGAAGTTAGTGACAGTTAGACGAAAAGAGTTATATTCATGGCTGTAGAAGATTATGATAAAGAAGACTCCGAAGAAGAATATGAATAAGTCGAAGAAGAAATTGAAGAGGAAGAAGTTCACTACCAAGAGGAGTTTTTGAGTGCTATAGAAGTTATCAGAAGAGAAAAGAGGAAAAACAAGAACCTACAAGAAGAACTAGACAATAAAGAAGACACTCAGGAATTCAAACAAATGATCACAAATTTGAAGGTTCAAATTAAAGAAGATAAAATAATTGAAGAAGCACTCAAAGAACAACTAGAAGGAAGAGACATGATCATTGAAAATTTGGAAGCAGAGATTGTCACATTAAGAAATCATCTTCAAAAGAAAAATATGCAGAACAACTCAAAAGTTTTGAATGACAAGTTCGGACTTGGATACAATTAGACAAAAAAGGGATCAAGCTCCAAAACAATAGAAAAAGAAACATATCCAAAAATCTATGAAGAAACAATCAAAGGGGATATGAAGGTCTATAGAGAAAATTACAGGGACACTCCTCCGTCGAGAAGATTCAGATTTCAGAATCAATGACCGATAGAAACATATAGGTCCCAAGAATAAGAAGAATTCATAAGAGCACCTCCCTTGAAAAGATATTCAACTCCCAGAATGAAAATCCCTCCTATATAACCACAACATAACAACAAAAATCACAGACATGAACCTCAAAAAAGGACATGGATAAGAAAGCAGAATCAATACAGCAATGAATAATGCACACTAGATCTACAATCTAAGAAGAAGAAACGCGGTTGGTACGTTGACAGTGGTTGTTCAAAACACATGATAGGTGATAGAGACAGGATTCTTACATTAAGAAATGAAAGAGATCGATAAATCTCCTTCGGAAATGATGATTCAACTAAAATCATTGGAAAAGGCACAGTCAAAATTGGGAACAAGAATACCAAGGAAGAAAATGTTCTACTAATAGAAGTTCTACTAGTAGAAGATATGAAACATAATCTTTTAAGTGTGATTCAAATGTGTAACCAAATAAATAAAGTTACTTTCGATTCACAAAAGTGTGAGATAAGAAAAGAAGGTTTAGGAAAGTTGATTGCTACATCTGCAAGAACTTCAAGCAACATATATGTGTTAAGTGAAAATGGAAATGAAAAGTGTTGTATAGGAAAGGAAGATGAAAGTTGGCTATGGCATAGAAGAGTGGGTCACATACATTTTGATAACCTTGTTAAAGTCAAGAAAAGAGAAGAATTCAATCAAATTTCCCAGATCACTAAACCAACCAACACTTTATGCAAGCATTATCAACAAGGAAAGAAAATAAAGACTAGGTTCAAATCAAAGGAATATTCAACGACAAGACCACTGGAAATTGTGCATACTGATCTAGTTGGACCAACTACAACAAATGGTTTAAAAAGTGAGAAATACTTTATGTTATTAGTTGATGATTATACAAGAATGACTACAGTTTTCTTTCTCAAGAATAAGTTAGAAGCTTTTGAAAACTTCAAGATCTACAAGGAAATGGTTGAAAATGAAATGGATTCAAAAATCAAATGCTTGAGATCTGATAATGGAGGAGAGTTCACTTCAAAGGAATTTATGGACTACTGCAATAGTCATGAAATAAAAAGGCAATTCTTCATTTCTAGGACACCTCAACAAAATGGAGTTGTTGAAAGAAATAACATGACCGTACAGGAAATGGCACGAACAATGCTAATGGATTCCAAATTGACAGATATCTTTTGGACATAGGAAATTAATACAATAGTTCACATTCAAAACAGAGTAATGCTCATAAACAACACTAACAAAACTCCCTACGAGCTATGGAAAGGAAGACCAACAAATGTGAAGCACTTCATAGTTTTTGGAAGCAAATGCTACATCAAAAGAGAAGATGATAGAATGGGAAAGTTTAAATCTCGTGTGGACAAAAAAGTACTTGTTGGTTACTCAAGTACAAGGAAAGAAGACAAGTGTTACAACCTAAGATTGAACAAATTTGTGGAAAACATCAATGTAACAATTGATGAAACAGGTAGACAAGAATTAAAGGAAGAATAAAATGAATCAATGGAACAACTTTATGAAGAAGAAAAATAAGATGAAAAAGTAGAAGGGGAATATGAAGAGGATCTAACAAAAGAAGAAGAGCAAGTTCAGCAAGTGCCTCCAAAGACACCTAGCAGAAGAGTACAAAAGAATCATCCTTCATATCAGATTATCGAAAACAAAGATGCAAGAGTTGAGACAAGAAGAAGAATCCATTCACCAGAAAAAATGCACCTAGCACTCACATATACAATTGAACCAACCTGTTTTGAAGAGGCTAGCAAGGATGAATTTTGGAATAAGGCCATGGATGAAGAATTGGATCAAATAGAGAAAAATGACACTTGGGAATTGGTTCTAAGACCAAAGGATAAGAATGTGATCGACACAAAGTGGGTATACAAAAATAAATTGAATGAATATGGAAAGGTTACAAGGAACAAATCTAGATTAGTATGTAAAGGATATGCACAGGTTGAAAGAATCGAATTTGAAGAGACATTTTCCCCAGATGCCAGAATGGAAGAAATCATATTGCTTTTAGCTTATGCCTTCTCCAAAAATATTAAAGTGTATTAGATGGACGTAAAATCAAATTTTATGAATGGGGAACTTGAAGAAGAAGTCTACATTGAAAAACCAAAAGGATTTCAGTTGTCAGAGAACACAGATTATGTGTGTAAATTAAAGAAGGCCTTGTATGGTCTAAAATAGGCTCCTAGAGCATGGTACTCTAGACTAGATAAATATATACAACAGGAAAGGTTCAAAAAAGGAAGTGCAGACAACAACCTCTACATCAAGGTAAGTCAAGATAGTATTTTATTAATTGAAGTTTATGTTGATGATATTATTTTTGGTAGTAATGATGACATGTTAAGCCAGGAATTTGCAAAGGATATGCATAATGAATTTGAAATGTCATTACTTGGAGAACTATCCTTTTTTCTGGGACTTTAGATACATCAAAGCAACCAATAAATTTTTATTTCTCAAACCAAGTATATCATAGAAATGTTAAAAAGGTTCGAAATGAAAGATTGAAAACCAGTTATCACTCCCATGCAAACCAGTTGCAAATTGAGAAAATATAATGATTCAAAGTCTACATATCAGAGACAATACAGGTCGATGATTGGTAGCCTACTATATGTGAAAACATCTAGACTATATGTAATGCAAGCAGTTGGATAAGTGAAATGATTTCAAGAAGCACCAAAGGAAACACATGTATTAGCAGTGAAGATGATTTTTAGATATCTCAAAGGAACATAAGAGTTTGGATTATGGTATCCAAAAGGAAAGGATCTATCACTTATTGCCTGCACATATGCAGATTGGGCAGGTTGTATTGATGACCGACGAAGCATTATTGGAGCAACGTTCTACTTGGGTGAGTGTTTAGTATCATAGCTAAGCAAGAAACAATCACCAATATCTTTATCTACAGTCGAGGCAAAGTATATTTCAGCAACAACATGTTGTACACAGGTTCTTTGGATGAAACAAACTCTAATCGATATACAGGTTGAGTATGATGAGCCCATTCCAATATATTGTGATAATATAAGTTCCATCAGTATCTCAAAGAACCTGGTGATACACTCCAAGACGAAGCACATTCCAATCAAGTATCACTTTCTATGAGAACAGGTTGCAGAAAATAACATCAGAGTTGAATATGTGGGCACAAAAGAACAAGTGGCAAACATATTTACAAAACCACTTCCATGGGAACCCTTTGAGTATCTTCGCCAGAGACTCAGAGTTATTTCTACTCCAAAATGAATGATTTTGAATACTTATATTATATGTCTTATATGAACACAAGGAAGCACCATAAAGAGGAAATTTCAGTTAAGGGGAGAAACCCTGGATGGAAATATAAATTTTCCATTGATGACAAATGGGGTGAGATTTATCAGATGCAAAGGACAGAGGCATGATTCTAGGGGGAGCAATGGTCACAGACATGCAGAGGACAGAGACATGGTTCCAGGGGGAGCATGAGTGATATGACTTCAGTATTGCATGACATGATTTTAGTATTGCATCAAAGTGTTGCCATCAATTCCAAGGGGGGAGATTTTTTATTAAGGTTGGTTGTCATTGATGTCAACCCTTGAAGAAAGCCTGGTAGCAAATTTCACTATCACAAAGGTTTGGGTAATGGACCCAAGTTTGTTTGATGTAAAGATGACTCATTATTGTCTTGTAATGGTTGATAAGAAGTACAAATGGATTAACTCCAAAGTGGTCCCCTTATGGTGAAATTCCTCACGGGAAGACACTTTGTAGATTGAGTTATCTTATAAGTATGGTCAGATAACCAACGCTTAATTATGGAATAATGAGATGAAGGCCAATGAATTTTTCAGTGGATCTATATTATATGGATAGTGCTTGTCATGCCATTTTCAGTGGTATGTGGAACGTCACATAACTCCTCACAGTTAGAGAGTTATGACCATGTGAAGTTGGAGGACCCTCATGAGTCATCTAGAAGCCCCAAAAAGTCAAAGTGTTTTCAAAAGAAATTATTTAAATAATAAATTTAATGGAGAACTCCCTAAAATAAGGAAAGTGGGATGCTACATGAAAGTATAAATAAGAGGCAAGGCTCTCTCATTTAATTACACTTTAACATCTTGAATATATTTTGTTGTGTAAGGCTTATTGCAAGTACTCATTGATACATATGAAGTTGTGAAAGTCTAAGGTAGTACGAAGGATTGACGTCGAAAGTTTCATAATTATAACGAATACTAAAAAAACCCTAGTTTCTGAGGCATAGGCAGGATGACAATGTATTAGGGTGCATACAGTACATGGGCTAACAGTGTATTAGGATGCGTATGTACGCGAGCTGGTAGGGTATTAGGGTGCGTACATGTTGGTAAATCCATGGAAACTTGAAGAGATGAAGATGCAGAGGTTCTAGATTCTGATATCAAGCTCCCATGAAGGTCTACAGTGCTCAGATACATCAGATCTATCCATTGGTTCAAAAGGTATGTCTTATTTCTATGAATAGTTGGATTTTGATGTATGCATGAGAAATGGTTATGGAGATTTGAGAATTCTCCCTAGAGAGACTAGTGAACGCAAGGGAACTTTTGTATAAGTCATAACTACATAAATACAGTGTTGGTATATTTATCATTGATACTTCTTGTTGAGGCACATCTTGTATTTCTTGGCATATGGCTAAGGGTTTTGTGGTATATGGTTGAGAACTTGTATTGGTTGATGTATTGAGAGGTTGAATATCAGAAAGGGTTTGAATTCTAGATCATGTGAGGGATATTATACTTGTTTATTATTACACACATTTATATGGCACATGACTAGAGAGAGATATAGATATTTTGGGTAAAGAGGATGCGAGAATAGGGTACAGATACAGTATGGATACAGTGACAGGTTATAGATCTATGTGAAAGAAGTTACAAAGGGTTAGAAGTTTTCAAGAGAAAGGAAACCCTAGTTTTTTGAAGGCATATGCAGGTTGTATAACAGTTTGGTCGCGTACATACGCGGTCTGCATAACAGATAGGGAACATACATATGTGTGCTACAACACTACAGGTCACGTACCTGTTGTATTCTTGTTCATACATGTTCAGTTCAGGTACAGATTGATTACAGGGTAGTTGTATAGGTTGGATGCAGGTGAATGGTACAGGTTGATACAGTTGTATAGTGGTATATATCACAGTGATAGTCTGACAGTGGTTTCATCATTCTACTTATATTTCAGGGCAGTTTGACGGGTCAAGGAAAGGTGGTTGTAGCCCCCTTCCGGTTGTATCTGGAGAACATAGGGGGTTGTAGCCTCTTTCTGGTTGTAGCTAGAGAATTGGGGAGTTGGAGCTTCCCTCAGGTTGTAGCCTGAGAAACTAGGGGGTTGGAGCCTCCTTCTAGTTGCAACTAGAAAACAAAGGAAGTTGGTCCTTCCAATGAATGTAATTCTTCAAGAAATATAAAAAATAATTCTGTGGTTTTCTCCGGCTTTGGGTTTCCATGTAAAACATTGGTGTATTGTGTATGTGTATGATTGTTCATTTGTTCATTTGTTATTTACTTTGTAGTTATTGGATGATAATGTTACATTTCTATAACACTTGGATTATATGGTTAAAAATTATTAAATTGTTTTATTACTGATTCACCCCCCCTCTCAGTAATCCAAAATTTAAAGGATGCTTCATTGTTTGGCTGGTCACTTTCTATACCTATTATCATTTCATATGCTATAAGGGACCTATGTAATTCATCCATTGTCATTTTGGTCAAGTCCCTAGTTTCTTCAATGGAGGAGACCTTAGTATCATACTTCAAGAGAAGTGATCTCAACACTTTTTGTACAACCAAGGATTCATTGAGCTCCCCACCTAATCCTCTGATAACAATAACAACTTCATCAAATCTAAGAAAATAGTTTGCAATATATTCCTTTTCATCCATCTTCAAATTTTCAAATTCTTCTCTATGTCATTGAAGCTTGACCTACTTAACTTTTGGATCACCTTTATAGATACTCTTGACTTTGTCCCATACCTCTTTAGCAGTGTTACATCCCATCACTTTGCTAGCAATGGTTGGTGCCAATGCTCCTAGAACAAAATGTCTGGATTTTGAATTACAACTCATAAGATTCTTCTAATTTGGATTGGTTGGAGCATTCTTTGGGATTATATAACCATTTACAACTGAGTACCAAATGTCACTCCTAAAGATGTTAGGTAAGTTTTCACTCTATCACTCCAGTATGCATAATTTCTTCCATCAAATCATTGAATCCCATTTTGAATATGCTCATAGTCATACTTCTCTACTCAAGATTTTCCTTCCAGTGGTTAAATTGTTCTAAAGGCAACCAACTCTGATACCAATTGATGATACTGAGAGGGGGGTGAATCAGTATCAAGTACAATTTTTTTTTTTCAACTTATACTTCAACCAAATTGTATATTTGATTATATCCAATGAGCAATGAACAATACACCAATACACCACAATACAACATGCACAATATATGATAAATAATCAATAGTTATTGTTCAAGGGAAGTAATGACTTCCAAAGGTAGCTACAACTTCCAAATATAAAGGGAAGGATAAACCTCCAAAAGGAAGATACAATCTTCCAATATCAAGAGAGGGTTGACCTCTCCATCCTTTCCCCTTCCTTCCACCCAAGAATATATGAGAGATAATAAAACTTTACATTAAATCATCACCATCAACCAACCATCACATAGAACTTGATAATGCTTCCTGAGACTTCTTCAACTTCTACAATTATTCACTTTTTTGAATACTATGATCCTATCGATAATATTACTCAATGTAATTTCTGAAACTCCTTCAAGTTTCACTCCTTGAATCCTCCCAGAAAACGAGTTATAGAGAAAATGGTAGACCTTATTCAATTCTGGTTTATTGAAGAGAGAAAACTTGTACAACATGCACCTCGCTCAATTTTTAACATCAGATTCTGAAATCTGTACACAAGAAACTACAGCCTATACTATTTCCAATGAAATTAGTCTAGCTGCATTTGGATTCTCTATTAAGATGTTATGACTGTTTTACCCGGAAAACCTTTTTATGACTAGCTTTAGGACTAGCCAAAAACCCTATCTTCCACAGAGTCTATCTCCAAAATTATAGTGAATAAAGAGCTTAAATTTTTACCATAGATACCTAGATATGTCTTCTCAACAGCCTACAAATTTCACCATTTGAATCGTTCTAGAAACAAAGTTATAGAGAAAATGGTAAGATGACCTATAAATAACATACCTTAGAACACATCACCAAAAGACATCATCCTCCCTTGAAATTTGGCCTTCTTTACTTCATTTTTTTTTTTCTGAAATTCGACTTATTTCTCCTTGTTCATTAACAAACTTCTGTGTGTTCAAAAATGAATGTATAATGATATGTATAATGAGATGTATAATGAATAATAGACCTTTATATTATTACACAGTAACAATAAATATCATATGCATTATAACACATAAAAAAAACACATCAAGACAGATTCTTTTAACATGGTTCACCCCAAACTGGGCTACGTCCACAACAAATGGCTTCTTATTTTATTCATTAGTCATATCCTTATAGTTGCACAATGCGCTAACAATAATATGTATTGGTTTACATTACCCAAAGTTTCCTCAACCGTTCTATAGAAGTGTAAGCCTAACTCTTGAAAACCTCGGTCATTGCTCAAAACACCCGAATACTTAGAAAATTCTTCACTCAATCTCTCGCTCCAAAGCTCAACACCCAAAAGAACTAATTCTACCCAAAACCCATTACAATTTATAGATTTACAATAGGGATAAGCTCATTACAAAATGGTTACAAAGTGGACATAATGTCCACAAAATATTAAGTACTTTTCATCTTTTGCACGTTGATTCCTAAACATGCTCCAACTGCTA
The DNA here is from genome assembly GCA_009831015.1 of Picea engelmannii. Classification (NCBI taxonomy): domain Eukaryota; kingdom Viridiplantae; phylum Streptophyta; class Pinopsida; order Pinales; family Pinaceae; genus Picea; species Picea engelmannii. The sequence goes on along the minus strand of ML845781.1, from coordinate 35,468 downwards.
TGCACGCATGCTTCTCCCCAGCCAAAATATTGTGCGATATGTTCCTACACAATTCCCAATACTTATCCAAAATAGCATGCTCAAACACAAGGCAAGGCATGGCATGGAAAGGTAAGGCAAGGCCTGGCATGGCGTGGTAAGGCATGGCATTGTAAGGCATGGCATGGCAAGGCAAGGCATGACATTATAGGGCAGGGAAAGACATGGCATGGAAAGGCAGGGTAAGGAATGAAATGGCTTGGCATGGCAAGGAATTTCATGTCATGGCATGGCAAGTCAAGGCACAACATGGCATGGTTGGGCAAGGCATGAGTTGGTGAATTGCAAGGCATGAAATTACATGGAAAGGAAAGGAAAGACATGGCATGGCAAGGAAAGGTAATGCAAGTCATGGCATGGCATGGCAAGGCAAGGTAATGCAAGGCATGGCATGGAAATGTAAGGCATGGCATGGCAAGGCATGTCATGGCATCACAAGGTAAGACAATTCAAGGCATGACATGGCATGCAAATGTAAGGCAATGCAAGGCATGACATGGCAAGGTAAGGAAATGCAAGTCATGGCATGACATGGAAAGGTAAGGAAATCCAAGGCATGGCATGGCAAGACAAGACATGTCATGGAAAGGAAAGGAATGACATGGAAAGGCATGCGATGGCATGCCAAGGCAAGGACATACAAGGCATGGCATGGCATGGAAAGGAAAGGAAAGGAAATACAAGGAATGACATGACATGGCATGACAAGGAAAGACATGGCATGGAAAGGCATGGCAAGGTAATACAATGCAAGGCATGACATGGAAAGTAAATACATGGAATGGCATGGAATTCTAAGGCAAGGCAATGGAAGGCATGGCATGGCATGGCATGGCAAGGAAAGACATGAAATAGCATGGAAAGGAAAGGCATGGAATGGAAATGCATGGCATGATAAGGCAAGGAAAGGCAAGGCAATGCAATGAAATGCAAGGCATAGCATGGCATGGAAAGGCAAGGCATGACATGGTAAGGAAAGACATGGCATGGCATGGCAAGGCATAGCATACAATGGGAAGGCAAGGTGAGGCATGGAATGACATTGGAAGGAAATGTGAGGGATGGCATGGAAAGGTATGGCATGACATGGAAAGGCATGCCATGACATGGCAAGGAAAGGAAAAGCATGACATGGAATGGCATGGAAAGTCAAGGCATGGAATGTCATGGTATGTAAAGGGAAGGCATTGCAAGGCATGGCATGGCATGGTATGGAAAGGCAGGGAAAGGCAAGGCAAGGCAAGAAAAGGCATGGAAATGCATTTCATGGAATTTCATGGCAAGGCAAGGGAAGGCCAAACATAATTCCCTAACAACAAAAAAAACGACAACATACAAGAATACCGTAACAACCATATCATGAAGCCAACATTTCAATCATTCATAAATTTGAAATATTTGTTCAATTATTCATGTTGCATACCTATGCTCATTGAAGTAGACCATCGTGATCAATTATAATACTAATGGTCTCCATTAACTTGTTGTAATCAAAGTAAGGAAATAAGTATCATACTTTTGATGAGTTCTTACATGGCATTGTTTGTAGTTGGAGGTTTGTACCAACAACCAAGTTTGTAAAGTGGTATACAACTTCACCTAGTCTATAATATTGAAATACATAACCACCTTTCTTTTGTGTTCTTTCATCCCATGTCAGATATTCTCCTCTAATAACCATCAACCCAATCATAAATTCAATTCCTTCAGAGTATGTTACTAATCACATAAGGGTCTGGTTTCCCTCTAAGAAACATGTTAACCAATAATCAATGCACCATTCATTACCTCTTGGTGCAATCACTGCATATATGTGCTCTACAAAAAATGGAGTGCCAACACGCGAGTCCACTAAATGACCGAAACATAAAACAACGATGATAGTTATTCAAAATTTAATAGAAGGTTTCATCAAACCTGGCAGTACAAGATATGAGATGTGATCATAATCTGTTGAAATATTTGATTGGTCGTCCTCCAAATGGGATAATTTCATAGTTATACATTGACCAATGGGGAGTGATACACGATCCCATATATCAACCAAGTCTGTCAATTCACAATCATCCCATTCATTACTACTACATGGACCACAAAAGTAAGAGAGTTTTCTTGTCCGTATTTCAACTATTGCACTGTATGATGTTCAAATTGAATGGAATCCATGAGTTCCCTGGATTGTTTTGCATTCATACCACTATGATAGATCTACATCAACCACCTCCCAAAAATAACTATGTACATGTCCTTTCCTATGTGGTTTGTCTTGATGGGTTCTTGTTCCCTTTCCCATTACTAAAGAACACCATTCAACAATGTATTTCACATCTCGAATGAGGGAAGTAGCTGTGAACTTCATTTATTTCCTACATAACACTCTTTTTATGCATGTTCCTGCTCCATCATGCTCCCCTTTCCCATTCCTAGAATTGAAATAGTTCCAAATGTGTGGTACCTTGAGTTTTTTGTGCAACATACACAACCATTGAAATACACCACCATTTTTGAACTAGCCAGCACAAACATCTAACAAAATCCAATGTTGATCCATATGTATGTTCTTCTCCTTAAGGTGATTGTAAAACAATTGAAAGCAATGTTGTACGTAGGCTAAGTCATGACAATGGTCATCACTTATGTAAAAGTGATACTCCTTCAATATAACTTTGTTTTCTTCATTACTATCTGACTCATGGTTGTATTTGATATGGACCATCATGTTGACCTGCTTTGAGTGATAATATTGGATTTGGATCTCATTTTGTGGTTTAAGGGTGTAGTTCTAAACAAAATCAACCACTAATAAGATAATACCAATGGGAAATGTATCTCTGCATATTCTAAAAT
>ML845781.1:9007-23554 GCA_009831015.1 Picea engelmannii | reverse complement strand
AAGGAACTACGAGACAGGTGAAAAGACCAAAGACATTCTCCAGTTATACGGCTTTGATGTGTGATCTCCTAGAAGAGGAGCCTCCCTTTTTTGAAGATGCCATTCAGAGGAAAGAATGGGAAGATGCCATGACAGAGGAATACCAATCCATAATGAAGAACGAAGTATGGGAAATAGTTTCCAGACCGAAGAATAAAGATGTGGTATCCTCCAGATGGCTCTTCAAAAAAAAACATGCTGCTGATGGAAGTATTGAGAAGTATAAAGAAAGATTTGTCGCTCGTGGATTTTCCCAGAAGGAAGGCATTGACTATGAAGAGACATTCGCTCATGTGGCCAGATACACTTCGATCAGAACCTTCATATCTCTTGCAACTAAGATGAAGTGGAAGTTGCATCAGATGGACGTGAAGACATATTTCCTAAATGGTGTTATCAAAGAGGAAGTGTATATAGAGAAACCTCAAGGATTTGAGGTTGAAGACAGGAAGTCTCATTTTTGCATATTAAATAAATCCTTATACAGATTGAAGCAAGCTCCTAGAGCTTGGTATGGCCATATAGACAGTTTCTTGACGAGCTTAGGCTTTACCAAGAGTAAAGAAGACTCAAATATCTACTTCAAAATCATGAATAATGAGTCAGTAATCTTATTGCTATATGTGGATGACTTATTCTTAACTGGAGAAGAAAAGCTCATCACTAAATGTAAAAAGAGGCTTTCCTCGGAATTTGAAATGAAAGACCTTGGCCTAATGCATTATTTCCTAGGTGTTGAGGTATGGCAGAGTCCTAAGAGGATCTTCCTTAATTGAGGGAAGTATACAGTCAAAATCTTGAAGAGATTTGACATGTTGGAATGCAAGCCCATGAATACACCCATGGAAGCGAAGCTGAATATGCTGGTCGATACGTCGTCAGAATTGATTGATGCCACACTGTATAGACAGATTATTGGATCGTTGATGTACCTGACAAACACCAGACCAGACATTTGTTTTTCCGTGAACACCTTGAGTCAGTTTCTGGTAGAACCCAGATGTGTTCACCTAGTGGCTGCAAAACATGTGATGAGGTACTTTAAAGGTACAATAGATTATGGTCTCAGCTATGATGGAGATCATAATTTCACATTGAGTGGATATACTAATGCAAATTGGGCAGGAAGTGTTTTTGACAGGAAAAGCACTTCAGGATGTTGTTTCAGTTTGGGATCAGCTATGATCTCGTGGCAGAGTAGGAAGCAATCTAGTATTGCTCTCAGCACAGTGAAATCATAATAAATTGTTGCATGTTCTACCAGCTGCAAAGATATATGGCTTCGAAAGTTGTTGACCGACCTATTTGACTTAGAGATGAGAGAAACCTTGATTCTATGTGACAACCAGAGCTGCATAAAGATGACAGAGAATCTTGTGTTCGAAGCACATAGAGATCCGTTATTATTACATTCATGACATGGTACAGAGAGGAGCCTTAAATCTCTAGTACATTAGCACGAATGAACAGGTTGTTGACGTGTTGACCAAGCCCCTATCTCGTGTGAAGTTTGAGTACTTCTGAGATAAGCTTGGCATAGTTCGAAAGGACCTTCCTTGAAAGGGGGAGTAGTTGTTGTGATGAGATATTCCCTACTTCCAACCTTGTGGTTGTGATGTAAAGTAGGACATGTACCTTGCTTCTGACCCATTTTTCATATGTAAAGCAAGAAGAGATGTGTTCCTTGCTTCTAACCCAGTTATCAGACATACAGCAAGATGAGATGTGTTCCTTGCTTCTAGCCCAGTTGTCAAACATAAAGAAAGATGAGATGTGTTCCTTGCTTCTGACCCAATTGTCATATGTAAAGCAAGATGAGATGTGTTCCTTGCTTCTGACCCAATTGTCAGATGTAAAGCAAGATGATATGTGTTCCTTGCTTCTGACCCAGTTGTCAGACGTAAAGAAAGATGAGATGTGTTCCTTGCTTCTGACCCAGTTGTCGGACGTAAAGAAAGATGAGATGTCTTCCTTGCTTCTGACCTAGTTGTCAGACGTAAATCAAGATGAGATGTTCCTTTCTTTTGACCTAGTTGTCAGACGTAAAGAAGATGAGATGTTCCTTTCTTCTGACCTAGTTGTTAGACTTAAAGCAAGATGATATGATGAGACTAGCACTAATCTTTCGGCTAGATAGTTGTGACATAAAGCCAGTCTAGTATCCTGCTTCTGACCGGATGGTTGTGACGTAAAGCAAGACGAGTATCTTGCTTCCAGCTTGAGTGTTGTGATGTAAAGCAAGACGATGAGATGAGACAAGTACTGAGCTTCCATCTTGACAGTTGTGATGCAAAGCTAGTCTTGTATTATGATGAGCCAACCTTGTGCTGTGATGATGATGATGTATCAGTTTTTATACTAATACATATTGATGCAGATGATGATGGCATTCCTTTGCGAATGACGATGTTGTCAATGAAGAAAACTTTCGATGATTTATAGATACACCATTCAATGTTCCAAGATGATATTGATGATGTTGTCCTCTCACCCACTTGATGTTGTTGATGATGTTGTCCTCTCTCTCTCACATGATGCTACTGAAGAATACCCTTCTTGTTAAGGGGGAGTGTTGAAATAATGTAATTGCAAAGAGTATTCTTATTATTATTGATATATTATTCATAGGATCAATCCCCATTGTGGATTGATCATGTCATTTATTGTAATAGGACCAAATCCCCTTTTGCGGATTGGTCAAAAGACAATTGTAATAGGCAGAATAAGAAGTCAGCCCTAACATATATTAAAGAATCCCAGGAATATAATAAAGTTGGCTTTACCCACCCAGTTTGAGAATTTGGCCCTGCCAGTGAAGAGACACTTCACATGTGACAAACTTGTATAAATAAAGGAGGCTAGTGCCTCACTTAGACACAACTCACTTGCTCAGTTTGAGAGACAAGTTATGATCTGTTACCAGAGAAGAAGGAGAGAGAGAATGGCGCATATCTAGGAGAGGAATTTATGTATTAGCATAAGAGATCTCTTGGCATTGTATTGGCTATCTATATTAAGGAAGTTTTGATGGGTTTTCTTCCCCTAGAGGGTTTCCCAGGATAAATGTTGTGTCTCTTGTGATTGTCTATTTCTCAGTGATCTTGGATTATGCTATTGTTATCTAATGAAATGCAAACATCTATAATAATGGCTTAAACATTAACACCTTGACTTTTGACTTCGACTTTACCCAGTCGAACCACCTCAACCTTCGACTTGAATTTACCCGATCAAACTTCCTCGATCTTCAAATTCGACTGTCAATTGATCCAACTCGACTATACTTTCATTTCAAAGAATATAACAAGCCAACATTCTCCCACTTGTTGTTTTCCTTGATGAAACCAGGATACTTCTAAACTCTCATTCATAGACCTAGGGAAACAATGCCCATTACCTCTCTGCACCAAGAGAAATTCACAACACTCACAGACTTGGTCATTGAGCTTGCTATGTTTTCCAACATGTCTACTTTCTCCAGCAACACCTTGTTTCTTTCCACCATGTATCTCATGAAATGTTATTATACATCAATGTTCTTACTATTATAATGATAATTTGGGTTCTTTTCCATAAATATTGCGCTTTGAATTTCACAATTTATCTTCATATCTCTCTACTCAATCCCAATTCCTGAACACAACCTTTGCAACCATACTGCTTCTTTGCTTCCATGAGTCACTTGCAATTATTCAACTTCTGTTGTTGGTAGAGCTACGATTGCATGTCGCTTACTCATCCAACCGATTTCTCCACTGAACATTTTGAACACATATCCACTGGTTGACCTATGTCAATCGAGATCTCTAGCCCAATCGGCGTCGACAAAGCCATGTACATTTAATTCACTGTCACCTCCAAGTTTTCCTTGATAGCATATAACATAGTATTTTGTGCCACACAAATACCTGAATACTATCTTCACAGTTTTCTAGTGCTCCTTCCAAGGTGTTGACATGTATCTACTCAATACTCCAACTACATGGGAAATATTTTGTTGAGTGTAGACCATCGCATACATTAGCCTACCAAAAACACTTGCATAGGGAATGCATGCCATGTCCTCTATTTCCTCCTGTGTCCTTGGACACTATTCAACAATTAGCCTTTCTCCCATAGGAATTGTCACCTTCATAGGTTTGAAATCCTTAATGTGGAAACATTTCAACCGTGTTTCAATATACTTCATCTGGTTCAACCAATGCTTTCTAGATGCTCGATCTATCTTAATCTCCATCCGCAGAATGAAGTTCGCTACACCGAGATCCTTCATGTCAAACTTGGAGGATAACTGCTTCTTCACCTCCTTTATTGCATTCATGTTGTTTCCAATCAACAACATGTCATCAACATACAATGTTAAATATATGAAACACCCACCTTCTTCTTTGGAATAAATGCATTGATTAGCTTTGCTTCTCACAAACCCCAAACTAAGGATGTATGTGTCAAACTTTTGTAACCAAATCCTTGGTGATTTCTTTAGACCATAAATGTATCTTTTCAGTTTTCACACCAAATATTTATTTCCCTTTAGTATAAATCCTTCAGGATGTTTCATGTAGATTTCCTCTTCTAGGTCCATGTGTAGGAATGTTGTCTTCACATCCATCTGTTCTATTTCTAGATCAAATGTTGCAGCCATAGACATTAGTACTCTAATGAAAGTTATTTTTGCGACATGAGAAAAAATCTCACTGAAGTCGACTCCTTCGACTTGGGAATATCCTTTCGCTACCAGTCGAGCTTTGAATTTATCGACTTGACCTACTGCATTCATCTTCTTCTTGAATACCCATTTGCTACCAACATAATTTCTTCCACTAGGTAATTTGACTAAGTCCCATATCTCATTCTTGTGCAATGATTCCATATCTTCGACCATGGCATCCTTCCAGAGTTTTCCCTCTACTAATTCGACTGCCTCCCCGACTGACTTGGGCTCATCATCGGTGGAAATCAACACAAATGCAGAACAAAAGTCAAGTGGAATATACCTTTTGACTAGTTTTATTAATTTTTCTGACCACCTTACAACCAGGGTCGTTCATTCCACCTCTCCTTCTGATTCAGTCGACTCATCTGAATCATATTCTTCGTTCCTCAATTCAAACCACACCTTCTATGGATTATTATTGGTCTGAACAATTTATTTAGGCTCAAACTTACTTTTGACTTCTCTAAAGAACACAGCTCAACTCTACACTATTTTTCTTGATGCATTATCCCATAGCTTATATCCTTTCATTCCTTCTTTGTATCTAATGAAAACACACTTGACTTCCTTCTTGTCCAGCTTGCTCCTCTTTTCTTTGGGAACATGCACACATGCATCACAACCAGATACTTAGAGATGTGAAACTGAAGGATTTTTACCTGACCATACCTCATATGGATTCATGCCAACTAGCATGGACGAAGGAGACATATTCAATAGTTATTTGGAAGTTTTGACTGCCTCCACCTAGAATTCTTGTGCGATCCCAACGCCATTGAGCATGCTCCTTTCCTTGTCCATTAATGTTCTGTTCATTCTCTCAGCAACTCCATTTTGTTGTGGGGTCTATGGTGTGGTATTTTGGCATGCTATGCCAAAATTTTTGCATAACTAATCAAATTCTTTTCCACGAAATTCACCACCCTTTCACTTCTCAACACCTTAATCTTCTTATGTGTCTCGTTTTCTACAAGAGATTTAAACTCCTTGACTTTATTGAAAACCTTTGATTTCTTCCTTAGGAAATATATCCATGTCTTCCTAGAAAAATAATCTATGAAGGAGACATAATACATGCCACCAAGTGAAGGCACAAAAACAAGGCCAAACACATCACTATGAACCAACTCTAGAATCTCATTTTCCCTTGTCTCTCCAAATGAGAACCTCACCTGACTTTGTTTTCCATATATACAATCTTCACAAAAGTCGACTTCTAAATTACATATAGGAAAGTCTTGAACCATGCCTTTGTTATGCATAGCTTGAATTATTGTTTCTCCTATGTGTCCCATCCTCTCAAGTCATAGCATGTTTAGGTCAAATTTATGATGAATTGTCGAGTTAGTTTGATTGAACTCATCCTGAGTTGAATCAAAGTCGAGTTGACTTTAGGAACAATGATTTTGTTGCATCTAAGCAAGTCGACACCCCCTAGTAACTTGTATAGGGTTCCAATCAAAAATCCTTTCATTAAGGCCATCACACCTTTGACCATATTGCACAAATCCTTCTGAAATAAAGTGTGCACCCCTGCAACACCCATCTTGCTGGAAGATATCAGGTTTCTTTCCAAACCCAGAATATGTAGCACACCTGGAAGGGTTCTACTAATCCCATCCAACAATATCAGTCCAACTCTTCTTCGTTCGACAATTTTGATTTTCGAGTCATCCCCCAAGAACACGCCTCCTCCTTCATATTATTCATATTCACAGAACCATTCTCTATGTGGTGTCATATGATAGGATTCTCTTGAGTCGATCAACCAAACATATTGATCTGACTATGTATTGGTCGACACCATGTACACATCACTTCCCTTATCTAGAGTCATAATTCTCTCAATTGAATGATTCTCATTGTATCCTGTACTAACTTCCATTGCCTTCAAATTTCATTCCTTTTTGTAATTCCAAACTTTACCTCATTTCTAGCATCTTCTTATCAACTAAACAAGGGATTTAGATCTACTCTTCGACTTAGATTTTCTACCGGATAATTTTCCTTTATCTTTGTCAACCGGTCGACCTCTCACCACTAAATAATATTTGGTCAATCCTTCCATGTTCTTCCTTCTCATTTATTCTGATAGTAGAGATACAACTAAGTATTCTAGTGCTAAGGTGGTTTTATTAATCCCTATGGCCACGACTAAGCTATCTGAGGAGTCTAGAAAATAACATAATAGGATAACACATTTCTCATCCTCAATGATTTTAATATCCACAGAAGATAACTGGATTATAATGGTATTAAATACATTTAAATTCTCAGTCACCAAAATTCCCTTACTCATCCCCAGAAGATACAATTTATTTATGGGAAACAACTTATTTACCAGTTATTTTGACTGGTACAAGCTCCCCAACTTGTCCCACAGTTTCTTGGTCGAATCTTCACACGAGACATTCAACAATATCAAATCTACAAGACAAAGTCAAATCATACTCCTTTCTCTTCTCTAAAGTTTCTCCCATTCTTCCATAAACATACCTGTCGACATGGTACCTGGACAGACTGTTGTCCATTTCTTTCGATCTACAAGGAGATCTTCAATTTTAAGCTTCTGAATCTCAAAATTCTAGCCATTGATTTTTTCGATATCTATTCTTGAGTTGCTCGCCATTCTTTAACACAATATTTAAATATTCATGACTTATGACTCTTACTGAACCTAGGGTTTAGATTAGATAGAAGGTTGTTAAACCAAGCTCTAATACCACATGTTAGGAAATGAAGAACACTCACATGCTAAACATAGCAGAAGAGAGAAAGAAATATTTAATGAAGAAAGTAAATGACAAACAAAACACATAGTACACAAATATTTTAACCTGGAAACCCAAACTGAGAAAACCAACATTCCTTGAGTGTTTTGCTCTATTTTTGTCTTATTCATTTAAAATAAAAGGTTACATGTCTAACCTTTTTCCACACTTAAGACACAATCGACATCATACCTTATTTATTTACACAAGCATAACCTTGTAAACAATTCAACTTACATATACCTGACCAACAACCTCTACAACTTCATCTATTGGCGATTAGACATTTTCTCTTTTACAACATTAAAACATGCCTTCTTTACATGATTTATAGTACAAAAAATCGTAAACAAAAGGAAACCAAAAATGGTTACAGATCCACGCATATCATTGGCTACAAATCCCATGAATCTCATGATTCTGTTATAGTTGACTACCAAGTCAAATTACCAGTCGGCCTTCAGTTGGTTTCCACATGCCTGCTTATCGACCTCTTGTAATTTTACATCTTCGACTTGTTGTATATGTCTTTATCACCTCGAACCACCACGACCTTCAATTTTAACTTTACCTGGTCAAACCACCTCGACCTTCAACTCTACTTTACCCAGTCGAACCACCTTAACCTTCAACTTGCTTTCGATTCCTTCAACTTCGATTATTAGTCGATCCACCTCGACTAGAATTTCACTACAAAGAATATAACAACCCAACAAGATGGAGCTAAGGGGGCCTAAGTCATGGTCTAGGTCAAAATCTAGGTCATGGTCATGGTCATGGTATAGGTCTAGGTCATGGTATAGGTGTAGCTCTATGTCTATGTCATGGTCTAGGTCATGGTATAGGTATAACTCTAGGTCTATGTCATGGACTACATCATGGTCATCGTATAATTCTAGGTCATGGTCTATGCTCTAGGTCTAGGTCTAGGTATTTCTATTCATTTCCAAGTCTAGGTCTTGCTATGTCTAGGTCTAGGTCTAGGTCAAGGCCATTTATTGTCTTGTGATGTACCAAAATTTCTATAGTGTGTGAGATTCTGAGAGGGAGAGAGAGGAATACATAGAGGGGGGTAGAGAGAGAGTGTATGAGAGTGTAGGAGTCAAAGAGAGGAAGACAAAGAGGGGGGTGGAGAGAGAGGAAGATAAACAGTGTGAGGGGGGGGGAGAGGAAGGTAGAGAGGGGGGTGGAGAGAGAGGAAGAAAGAGAGTGTGAGGGGGGGAGAGAGGAAGAAAGAGAGGGTGTGTAGAGAGAGAGACGACGGGGAGAGGGAATGGGGGKAGATAGATGAAAATAGAGCAAGTGGGGAGAGGGGAGGGAGAGAAAGAGAGGGGGATACGGTGGACGAGAGAGGGAGAGAATAAGAGGATGTAAAGGGAAAACAAGAGTAGAAGAGAGGKCAAGAGTGAGATGGAAAGAGAGAGAGGGAGGTAGAACTAGGGGTAAAGAGAAAGAGGCAGGGATGGAGAGAGCAAGAGGGACACAAAGAATGTGTGTGAGTGTGAGAGGGGGAGAGAGAAAGAAAGAGAGGGGGTCGGGACAATGAATGTTTTAGTGTGTGAGAGGGAGGGACATGGAGACAAAGAGAAGGGGTAGAGAGATAAAGAGAGTGATAGGAAGGGGGGCAGAGGGAGTGAAGGGGGGTAGACAGAGGTAAAGAGAGAAAGGGGGGAAGAGTTGGGGAGAGAGAGGAAGTGGTATACAAAGTGAGGGGGAGAGAGGGGTAGATGTATGTGAGAGAGAGAGAGAGGGAAGGGGGGTAGAAAGATATAAAGTGATAAATTAGGGGAGAGTAGAGGAGAGAGAGAGGGGGGATACAGAGTGAGGGGGAGAGAGGAGTACATGAAAGTGAGAGAGTGGGGGAGAGGGAGATAAGGGGAGGGATGGAAAGAGCCAACAAGAGTAGAAGAGAGATTGAGAGTGATATGGAGAGATAGAGGGATAAGGTAGAGAGAGGGAGGATGGAAATAAGGGGATGGAGGGAGAGAGAAAACAATAGCATAAGAGAGGTAGAGAGTGAGAAGGAGAGAGAGATAAAGATGGGAAAAGAGAGAGATTGAAAGTAGGATTAACAACAAGGAGAGAGAGAAAGAGGTGGGAGAGACAGAGGGAGTATAAGGGGAGGGAGGGACAAAGGGGAAGAGGGAGGGGGGGAGAGATAGAAAGAGAGAAGGAGGGAAGTAGGGGGATAGAGAGAGAGAGAGGGAGGGAGGGGAAGAGAGGAAGGGAGGGAGGATAGAGGGAGAGAGAGGGAGAAAGTTGAAGGGGGAGGAGATAGAAAGGGAGTAGGTTTGAGATTGTGAGGCATGGCAAGGCAAGGTCTAGGTATAAGTCATGTTATAAGTCTAGGTCCAGGTCTAGGTATATATCTTGACATGCCTATCCATGTGTAGGTCAAGGCAATTTCCATGTCTAGTTCAAGGTCATTTATTGCCTTACCATGCCTCGCCTTGTAATGTACCAAACTTGCTATTCTGTGAGAGTGTGAGAGGGAGAGAGAGGAAGACAAAGATGGGAGGTAGAGAGTGAATGTGTTAGAGTGTGGGAGGGAGAGAGAGGAAGAAATAGAGTGGGGCTAGAAAGTGTGTGTGTTAAAGTTTGGGAGGGAGAAAGAGGAAGACAAAGAGGGGAGGTAGAGAGTGAGTGCGTTAAATTGTAGGAGGAAGAGAGAGGAAGACATACAGGGGGGATAAAATATGTGTGTATGAGAGTGTGGGAGGGACAAATAGAAAGGAATATAATGGAACTAGAGAGAGTGTGTGATTATGAGAGGGAGAGAGAGGAAGATAGAGAGGGGGTTAGAGAGAGAGGTAAATGTAGGAGAGATAGTGGGAGGGAGGGTGAGAGAGAGAGAGGGAGGAGGGGGAGAGAGAGAGGGATTGTGAGAGTGTGTCAAGGGGAGAGAGAAAAACAAATAGGAGTGGAGAGAGTGTGTGAGGGAGGGAGAGGAAGACATAGAGGGAGGGTAGAGAGAGGGATAGTGAGAGAAAGGGAAGCATAGAGGGAGACATAGAAGGAGGGTAGAGAGAGAGTGAGAGGAAGGGTGGGATACAAAGGGAGACATAGAGGGAGAATAGAGAGAGAAAGAGGGGTAGAGAGAGAGTGAGCCTAATAATAACAACGAGGAGATAGAGAAATGGTGGGAGGGAGGTGGAGGAGAGAGGGGGCCATAACATAGGAGGGAGGGACAAAGGGGAAGGGAGAGAGAGAGAGAGAGAGAAAGAGAGAAAATGGGGGGGGATAGAGAGGGAGTGGGTGTCAGAGCCTAAGGCATGTCAAGGAAAGGTCTAGGTATAGGTCTTTCCATGCCTTGTGATGTCTAAGTTTTTCCATGTCTAAGTCTTACACTTATAGGAGTTTGAGAGGGAGAGAGAGGGAGAAAGACAACAGGGTAGAGAGGGACAGTGAGGGAGACAAAGAGCGGGGGTACATGTAGGAGAGAGTGAGAGGGAGACATAGAGAGAGAATGGGAAATAACAAATAACTTATAAGAGTGTGTGTACGCTCTTAGGAATGCGTGCACATTCCTATAGTGGGTTCATGCTCTAGGAACACGTGCACATTCCTAGAGCGTGTGTGTGCTCTTAAGAAAGCGTGCACATTCTTTTGAATTCAAATTTTTTTAGGCGGGATGAAAACATGTATGCAGACTTAGTTGCCTCAGATTTAGGTTTGAGATGACAAACCTAGTGGTATGGTATGCAAATTGATAAAAAAACCTCCATTTTTTTAATACCTCTCTATATCTTTGTGTTTGACGCTATTTTTCTATAGGCTAAACAATTCAGTTGTTGACGAAACTACAAACATAGATAGAGTCGGCTATGCAGATTCCATATATATATATTAATTTAATATTGTTTACTATTTTTAATCTATTTTTATCTTCACATTTTTCAAAATCCTATAATACATAGCTTTCTTACTTCTGTTGTCTATCTATCTATGAGTCATGTGCCACACTAGAGGAGATCCATATCTACGATCTTAAAAAAAGAAATTATTTTGATAATGTGAAGACCCTCTTAGCTTGCACAAACAAAAGACATTGTAATTTCAAGGATATAACGGGTTTTCTATAAGTATACAAGTTTTTGGAACAAAATTACATCGTTAAGGTACTCACTCCATGAACAAAAACATATACCTTATATTTTGTTGGAAAAATAACATACCACTATTAAAAAAAAATCAAATTTGACATAGTTATTCAAAATTTTTATTAATAAAAGTTGTATATTCCTAAAGATAATTCAATTTCCTATGTTTCATCTTGTTACACCATATTCAAATTCATTATAAAAATACCTTGAATAATCCCTCCATCCAAGTTAAACATTATCTTCTTAAACATTAAAACCTTGGATTTTAGATATAGTTTCTTTCTTTTTTGATCACTAAATCTTTAACTTTAATTAAGTAATTTTTTTTTATAATTGAGTGGATGTTGTAAAAGAAATTTGAGAAAAATGTACATCTATAATGATTACAATACAACGAATATTAGTTCATGGCCTATCAATTTGGGAAAAATGTGCATCTATAATAATTATAATAAAAAGGTATTAGTGGATGGCTTTTTCAATTATGATAGAAAAAATAAATTATTTATATTTATCATTTACAAAATTTAAACTAATAAAATATTAATGTGCATCTATAATAATTATAATAAAAAAGTATTAGTGTAACACACCCACTATCATTATTTAAAAAAAAAAAAAAAATTGGGGTTAATCTCCCACAATGGGGAATCTCTAGAAACCCTCATTAGCGAAGTGCCAATCCATGGTTCAATATCGGGATTCGGGGTTTCGAAAGTCAAAATTCAATCACCCCCATAACTCGCGATCCTCCGGATTCCGAAGCACTCCTTAAGCATTCGCTCCCTAGGCTAAGCCTGTGATTCACTGTCTTTACGACCGTGGTCTTACCTTCTTTCGGGGCTACTCCTATCGGAGTTTCGGGATTTCTGATGTCGTAAATCACGAGTCCTCAGAACTTGCGACTCTCCGATCCCCGATATGCCCCTAATGCATTATCCCTCTCGGCTATACAATAGCCCATGTGACCATTTACCATGGGACCACCGCCGTATAACCTCCCATCGAGATTTCGACATTTGTGATGACACGAAACACATGTCCACGGGATTCGCGATTTCTTGATTCACGACGCACCTTTCTGATCACGCTAGCCCCACTGGTTTAGCCCCCGGTCCACATGACCAACTCCGTGACCACTACCTTATCCCCATCGGGGCTACGGGGTTTCCATGTCACAGGACCCACGTCCACGGGACCCGTAGTATCCCGATTCCCGAATTTCTCCGGGTGCTTGACATGCGTCCTACCCAGAACAACGGTTGAGATCCTTTTCTCGGGATTTCGCTACTTATCCTGTCCCGTGTCTCTCGTCCTCGGAAATTCCGATTTCCCGAGGTGTCAAATGCCGATGGCGCTTGATCTCTAACACCTGTCCCTCCGATGGATGGCTCAGATATTGTCGGGGTTTTCACTTGGATTTCCCCGAGCACTTGTCCACGGGAATGCCGATTTCCCGATGGAAAATATCCCGATCCCCCTCCGGATCTCCTGACACGCGTCATGCATAATGGACGGTCCAGATTCGATCGGGAAATCGCGTATCGCGATTTCATTGTACAACGGTTCTACACTCCTCAAATCTCCAATGAGTGAAATCTCGATGCCTCCCAGAACGCCGACACGTGTCCTGCCGAGATCAACGGCTAGGACTCTTCCTCTGCACACTAGAGTTTAGCTCTGGTGCAACTCTTCCCGATCCAACGGCTGACGGGTAATGTGAACCGAGATCTAACTGTTGATATTCGTTCTTTTGGGTCTTTGGAGTTTACGATCCCAATTTCTCGTTGCTCACGATGGTAGAGGACAAAGGCATGTAACGCCTGCGTTACTTCCGTCAATCTAATGGTCGTGAATGACTATGGTTCACCCGACGAGATCTCCTCCGTTGACTTATCACTCCTCACAACACTACTATCTTGGAACATTCATAGAAGACAGCTTCCCGAGGACGGCTGGGCATGATTTGATTCATCTATCAACATAAGTCGAGCACGGTTTCCTCCGTGTTAAGAATATATCAACTCATTCGTATCAAGCCCTACGCGGACATTCTCATACTGCAATCATTGACAAATTCATGGTTCTATGAGCTAACATCTACTCCATATTAACAATTATTGCACAGACAATTCTTTCACAGGAAACATTTACAATTCCACAAGTCCATGAACATATGTGACAGCATGTAAATTTCAAATGCAATATGAGTAAAACACTTATCAGAAATACTTCAGCAATGGGAGCAACTGCTGAGAGGGGTGCTCGTTTCCACCCAACCGTAGGCGTAGTGACTCCTAATGGATTTACCACTAGCCACCCTCGAGCTGAGACCACGATGTCCTGAGACCTGCGTCTCTCTGTCTGCCCGTGTCCAGGAGTGAAGGTTGCGATCCCCCTCCTCTCTGCGATCACTCACTCTGCATAGAACTACCAGAGTTCCTCTCACGTCCGCCCCCTTCAATCGTTTCAGCCATATGCCTTATCCTCTCGAGAGGTTGCGTGCGACACGATTTCCCTCGCACTGATCAGGCCTGACGTCCCTACGGATGGGCGGTTCACTATCCCATCCCTCATCAAGACATACGCCTACCAGTCTGCGAGCCATTAATTTTCAGGGCCAGTGAGCCGCTTTTGGTTCTCCCGGCCAGTGGAGTCCAAATACGGTATTTAATTCTCAGTGGAAGTTAACGCCACCTTTTCAGGTGCCTTCCACCACCATCGTGGTCTCTTTTCCGCACATCCCCTCTCAACAGTTCTGCAATAAATTCAAATTGTCATTTACATTCATTGACCTCTTTCTGCAGGTCCATTTACATCACATATTCATATTTATAAGTTTTTCCATAGTCCGTGGCCAGTTCAGTTATATTTACAATCTGGGGGAAACAGGGTGTTACAATTCCCTCCCCCTTAA
>ML845780.1:25191-36340 GCA_009831015.1 Picea engelmannii | reverse complement strand
TATTATTTTATCCTAAGTTCCAGAGGGTAGGGAACGGGTCACCAAGTGGCTTAAAGATACTTTTGAAGGTGACAAGCGTCAAGTGGAAGGCATGCAATATATACTATTGGCCTTAGTGTATTTTGGGTATTATTATTATTATTTCATGGGAGATGATTAAGGATTCGGGGGGAAAGGAATTCATGTTGCAAGCTCTCATGTGCAGATGGGGGTTGGACTGTATGGAAATCTAATGATTACCTTATCTGCACAGAGAATCTTGTAAGGAGTTGTGGGGCTACATCCAGAGTTTCATTGTCGAAGAGTTGGGTGGACAGACCGGGAGCAGTCTCTCTGGTTGAGAAACTGGTTGTTGTGGAGTGGTTGTCAGGCCCGTGGGCATACTCTCCAGGCGAGAGTTTTGTTGAGAGTTGTTGCCTGGTGCGTTGAGCATTTGTCCCAGGGCTCAGAGACTCCATGTCCGTCTTGTTGCTGGTAACCCTGGGAAGAGAAGTGGGGCAATTGAAGGACTGTTGAGCAGAGAAGGGGCACACTTCCTTGGGTGTGACATGTGCGTGGGGAATAAGGGATTGTGGGCTAGTTGTAGCAGTGGGCACCTAGGATTGAGTAATTCTGTTGAGAATCAGACCTTAGTGTGTCACTTGATGCATTTTTTCCCTGGTGGAGTTGAGCCCCAGTTCAAGGGTGACATGTTGCTGAAAGCTTATGAGCAATAGTGTCTATGGTTGAGAGGAACATCCGAGTCAAGGCCACAATCGGTGATTTTCATAAAAGATAAATGTTTTTTATGTGCTTGTCTTTGTTAGAATTAGAGCAGTAAAGTAGAACAAAAGTGTCTTTTAAATTTCAATGAGAATAACAACTAGATCTTATATCTAGAAAACAAATCTACACTACTTGAACAAAGAAAACAAGCATGTGTGCTCAAATCTAAGATAGTTGAGTTATTTAGCTAAAGAGTAGATCTAGAGTAAACATYAGTTCTGATCTTCAATGCTGGAATAAAACTTATACAGATCTACAGATCTATACTCAAAATGAAACACAATCTGATCAAGAGCAGCAAACCAAACTTCAGAAGCAAGGAGTAAGAACCAAAACTCAATATACAGTCCAGATCTGATAACATTCAATGCTGATACATAAATCTAGATAGATCAAAACAAAAACTCAAAGTAAAGTCCAGATCTGATAAACTGAATAGATAACTTACCTTGCCCTGAAGTCTTACCTCTGAAGAGGTCACAACCACGCACAGAGATGCAAAACCATTTGTAATTATGCTCAGACAAAGTCCAGCTCATAGATCCACCATATAGGTTAGATCTCTTGCCAAGAGATGAAGGAACTTTCTTGCCACCAAGGAGATAGGGCCACAAGGACTTCACACAGTCAAAACCCTCACACAAAAGAAAATTAAGGAAAGTCAAAGGCTCAAGGATAGAGGTCACGGTTTGAACAGAATTGCAGTCACCCCACAACAAGAAAAGAGGGGACGCACCTACAGTCACCCCACAACAGAAGAGGAGGGTTGCACCCACAGTCACACCACAGTAGAGGAGAAGGGCTGCACCCACAATCACACCACAGCAGAGGAGAAGGGCCGCAGCCACAGTCACAGAATAGGCAGAAAAGAGGCCGCAACAACCAACCACCCCACAACACAAGAAGAGAGGCTGCAACTACAGTCACCCCACAACAGAAGAGAGGCCGCACCTACCAGCACCCCACAACAGAAGAGAGGCCGCACTTACCAATCCTCAAGGGGAGCCGCACCACATCATTGTCCTCAAAAGGGAGCCGCAGCAACACCAACAAAAACTTTCAACAACAGAAGGAGATGAGGGCCACAACAAAAGAGAAAGGATCTGCTCACACTAGAAGCTTACTATGCAATTGTGTGAAGTGAAGGGTAGGGGGGGTTTATTTATAGTTTAGCCTAAGGTACAAATAATAGAAATTAAATTAAAATAATTATTTAAAAATAACATGTTTAAATTAAATAATTTAAACATGGTATAATTAACATTTTAATTTAAACTTTATTTAACACTTAAGACAAAAACAACATAAAACCCCAAACCAACACAAGCAAGGGTAAGGGAGGGTTTAGGTGGGGTTACAAGGTGGAAATACTTGTTCATTCATTTTCAAGGTGACCTTATTACTTTATCATCATTGCATATGGAATACATCCCTTATGTGGTCATGCCCAACTTCAAGGAGGGTCATGCACCAACAAGGTACCTGATCAAAGATCAAGTTGCCCCATAACATTTCTAGGGTCTTATCCACCAAGATACAAGACCAAGGATCAACCCATGCCCCAGGCATGGGTACCCTGGACCATGTCCAAGGGCCCTAGACATATCTAGGGGCTTTAACTGCTTGGTCCCAGACCAAGAATTTATCCACCAAGGTACAAGACCAAGGATCAACCCATGCCCTAGGCATGGGTACCCTAGACCATGTCTAGGGACCCCTGACTTATCTAGGGGATTTAACTGCTTGGTCCCAGACCAAGAACCCCAGTCATATACTGGGGGCCCTCTCAGGGGTCTTTTGCCATGGCACTGATTGTTTGGTCCCAGACCAAATACCCCAGGAGTGCACTGGGGGCCCTAGTTCTCGGCTAGGGTCTTTGCCATCCTCCCGGAGAATGGCTCTTACAGCTATTATAAATTTAACAGTCTTGTTTACTGTGTGCTTATTTATCTATGTTGACATTGGGTTAATTCTTGTATGTTGTTGCATATCAGTATTTGTTGTTATTATGTTTAATGTTGCTTGCATCTGTAAGTATTATGATTATAGCATGTATTTGTAGTTGTGAATGAGTATGTCAGTTGATATTAGCCTTGCCTACTAAGATAACTTTGTAATTTTGGTTATGAGTCTTCAAGAAGAAGATTGAATGGTTGGGTGCGCAAGATGGTAGCATGTGTACACCATGAGGCTGGAATTGTGTGTGTGGACAAAGAATTAGATTTCACGCATAGTGAAACCTAAATTGGTACATGACGCCTAGATGGTTGTGCTCATAGTTGCGTTGTGTGATATGAATGTTAGTGCACATAATTGGTGCACGCAGTTTGAGTTTAAAATAGATTCTGTGCAATGTACTTTTAGAGTAAAATTGGTCAGTAATATGTTAGGAATGTTATAGTTTGGTTAACTTAATGCTTTTGAAGTTGAGGTTGTGTGACATGGCCCAGCCTGGGGTGGTTGGGTACGTTACATTGTGGTATCAGAGCATGTGTAAGGTGGTAACATGACTTAGTGGGAGACTGGGTATGTTACAAATTGGTTTCAGAGCATGTGTAAGGTGGTAACATGACTCAGTAAGAGATTGGGTATGTTACAAATTGGTATCAGAGCATGTGTAAGGTGGTAATAGGACTCAATGGGAGATTAGGTACATTACAAATTGGTATCAGAGCTTTGTTAGAATGTTTTATGGAGTAGCATGGCCCAACCTGGGTGGTTGGGGATGTTACAATTCTTGAATGCTCTTACCATCTAGGGTTTCATCAAAGTCCTCTTTCTTAATGGACTCATGGGGTGGCTCTTACTCTTCTATACCCATGTATTATTTATGTGCTTGGTTTTCAATGGGTTTGAATTCTTTATGAAGTGGCTCTTCCCCAATGTGTTCATCAAGTGCTTAATTTTCTATTGGAAACACAATGGGTACTTCTTTTGGGATGGATGTTATAGTATGTTCAATAAACATCTCAATATCCTCATTTTCAAGATGAAGTTCTCATTGTTTGAGGAATAATCTCAAAAAAATTGCAAATGAAGTGATTGGTTGATGCAGGAGCATTGTTAGCGAGCACACAGAGCAAGACAACTCAACCCCTGGAAATAATTTCGGAATCTCAATGCTGGCAGTGATGGCAAAGAGCGCCCCTGAACTCAACTCCAAAAAATCTTTTGAAGCACGCTTGAACGATCACGAGTGAAGGGGGAGTTTCCACTCCTGCTTTGGAATGCGACTGCACTAAGATAGACGTTAGGTTAGGTTCTCGAGTAGACAAGTAGTGGGGGGGAACCCAAAGGAACCTCTGAGATAAATAGAGGTTTTGTACACCCAAATGAGGCGGTTGAAAGTTAGTTGACAATAGAGGATAGTTGAAAACTGTTAGGGGGAAGAGAGAGGTGAGACTCTGAGCAACCCAGTTTTTGTAAACACATTGTACATGCATTTTGAGATTAATACAAAGCAGTTTTTCCTGCCCATAATTTGTCCGTGTGTGTTTATGCATTTGAAGGTCATTTGTATGTTGTAGATGCATGTTAGATTCCATCTGTAGGGATAGATAGAATTTATCTATATGTGAGTTTTGTTAACTCGTTCTGGGTTCTTTAGGCTGTGCAAGGAGTACACAACAGAGTATTGGAAACTCTGTAGCCAATGCAAGGAGTGTGAATCTGAATCTCGAATCGAGTTCATGAAAGAACGTGCCAGGAGGGCACACCAGAACATTTACAAACTCAGGGAGGATTCTCAAGGTTGTTGAATACCTTGGGAGGACAGAGACTGTGCAGAATATGCACAGAGGAACAAAATTATTGAAGATTTCGTAGAGCTCTGCCAAGAGGGCATTGAGAAGGTGGAATGAGTGCACAATAGAAGACACTGTTTCGAGTTCTGAGAAGAGGAGTGTCAAGGAGAGACACTCACAGAGTTGTTGAATACTCTGAAAAGCTCAACAAGGAGTGCTTTAGCGAAAGTTGCCAAGAAGGCACTTATATCCCTTCGAGGAGCGGAAGGGACAGAGATCCTTGAGGTCCGAGAGGTTGAAGCTCAGAAGGTCGAGTGCAGAAGTTTCCAGGAAGGCACCAGAAAGTCTTTCGAAAGACGCAGAAGGGCTGAGACCCTTAAGGAGTTCTAAGTCATTTCAAATAGCTCAGAAGAGATAGCGCAAGGAAGGAGCGTAGAGAGAACTTGTTCCAGGTTCAAAAGCTCAGAAGGGATAGCGTTCCTAGGGGTAAGCGAGATCCAGAACGATCGGCTCGCAAGAGAAAAATCAAAGGGGTGAAGCCTTTGATACTTAAAAAATTATTCCAAGTCCGAGAGAACAAAGAAGCTTAGGAGGAGGAGCTACATCAACCGTCAGATCGACTGCAAGGAGAAAATTGGACCATCAGATCGGTCTTCAGACAGGAGGAACGCGCACAGGGAGAGAACATATCTCAGTGGTTAGTTTTGGGCGTGGAGGACCAACATCCGTTGGATCCAGGTAAGGTGAGCACCCCTTGACCCTTTGAAAGTGCACAGGAGAAGCATAATCGCAAAATCACAAAGTTTCGAACTCTTTCAGAATCGTCCATCGAGAAGGGACACATAGCGAGAGATCAACATTTCGCTGACTCGC
Organism: Picea engelmannii; assembly: GCA_009831015.1. Taxonomy (NCBI): domain Eukaryota; kingdom Viridiplantae; phylum Streptophyta; class Pinopsida; order Pinales; family Pinaceae; genus Picea; species Picea engelmannii. The sequence continues at coordinate 30,959 of ML845780.1, read as the reverse complement.
TGAGTGGAAAGGTGAAAGGGCAGAGTCGTGAGGATTCATGAAGTGCGAACTCGCGAAATGATCACAGTCGTTGATCGAAGAGACAACGCGGACCGTTGATTGTCCAAGGAGATATCGAAAGTTCAGATATCGGGAGAAGGGAGGTGAGCGGTCCTCTAACTTCGCGAAACGCAAAGTCCCGATACACGAAAGGGAGATCTAGATTGTTAGATCACGGGGATTGTGGATTGTTGATCTGGTGAGCGGAACTCGCAAGTTTGAGTTTCAGAAGGACGAGCAAGCGAACTTCGGAGATGCGAAGTCACGAAACGCGAAATCGTGAAGCGCTCGAAAGGTTTGGCCCCAGGTCATAGCGAGGGTTCATATGGATGGAGGATAAGGGAGGAGCTAGCACGCGCTAGGCCCCTGTCGGGATTTCGGAGGTTGGGAGAGTCAGGGTGACTCACATGCAAAGACCCGATACGGGAAATCGTGAAACGCCTTTTGGGTTAGGTGAGTGGTCACAGTCGTCATCACGTGAAGGAGGGGCTTAGCCAGAGAAGAGCTAGCGCCCATCAAACATTGAAATTTGAATAACGCTCATGAGAAGGCTCGTGGGTCTCATACGACCTGCACATTTGGAGAAAGGACCTGTGTAAGTGGTTTTGGGTTCTAGTAGAGGCCCAAGGAATTGATCTGACTCAGAGTCTTGATTGATCCTTGACTGGGAGGTCAGCAGCCCCGAGGGGTGAAGGGGGGGGTCTGCATCAAGTGGTATCAGAGCTTAGTTTTTGTTTGCAGACCACAGACAAAAGAAGGAGAATGAAAGGAGATAGTCTCATACCATCAAGAGGTACCAGAGTTGATTTCGTCCAGAGATTTCAGGCGAAGGAGATAGAGAAGACAATCTGACTACATCAAGTAGTATCAAGAATTGAATTTTGCCTGCAGATTGTAGACAAAGGCGAGAAGGCGAATAGAGACAATCTGAGAACACATCAAATGGTATCAGAAGTTGAAGTTCACTTGTGGACAGCAGGTGAAGGAAGACAAAGTGTTGATGCTCTGTAAAGATGGTTGTAGGGTGTGCAGTAAATGGTAAATAGCTAGGAGGGTTGAAGACAGAAAAGATGGCTACTAAAGGCCATGAGCGTGGTCAAAGAGGAGACCGCCAGAAGAAAAGTAAAGCAGAAATTGACAAGGAGTTCATTGAGATAAGATCAAGAATGGAATAGTTGACATTGAAGATGCAACAGGAGGCAAAGGTACATTGGAGGTACGAATGGCCTCAGAACAGGAAAGCAAAATGGCCTGTCCAAAAGTTGTTGGCTAGAAAGCAGCAGCAAGAAGTGAGGAGATGGTTGAGGTATGTTGAAAACCTCAGTAACAGAGAGGAAGAGTTGATTTGCATTTGTGAGCCAGAAGTCAGAGAAACCCTTAGTAATGAGGAAGGGAGATTAGTTTTAGGTCTCATAAACTGCCAGGAGGGCAGAGATGAATTTTCAAATTGCCAGGTAGGCAATGATATGGGATCAAGTGAGGATCTCTTAAACTGTCAGGAAGGCAACAATGGAAATTCATATTGCCAAGTGGACCATGAGATGGGATTGGGAGATCTCATAAACTGCTAGGAGGGCAGAAGTGAACTTTCAAGTTGTGAGGTGAGCAATGGAAGGAGATCAATGAATGATCTCATAGACTGCCAGGAGGGTAGTGATGGAAGTTCAAGTTGCCAGGTGGGCAATGAAGAGGGATCATTGGATCTCATAGATTGCCAGGGGGCAAAGGAGGAATCTAAGATTGCCAGGTGGGCAAGGGAGAAGAGATGAACTAAGCTAAGAATTCATACCAGCAAGGAGTGTTGATAGATGAAGATTCATATGGGTTTGCAGACCATGTGAATGAAGACAATGAGAAGTTAAATACTCCCATCGCAGCGGAGGAGGATCAGAGGTGCATTTTGATCATTGGGGGAATTGAGATATTCCTACCAAGCATTCGAGTTGAGGCCAGAGCATGTGTTGCAAATGAAACAACAGAAGAAAGACAACCAGCAGAGACTGTCAAAGAGGAGGAGAAGGAGTGGATATTGATGTATGCCCCAACAGAAAACGAGTAGAATTCAGATGAATTGCTCACTCAATGGGAGAAGGAGTTGGAAAAGTTGGAGGATTGGTTGAATAATCCAAAACCAGAAGATGGTTGCCAATGGACAGTCATGCAGATTGTGGGAGAGGAGCATTCAACATAATTACTCAAAAATTTCAGCCTAGGAGTTGAACAGAAGATGACTGCAGCACTAGATCCTGCAACAGAAGAGGAAGCGGACAACATAGATTTTGTTGAGTTGTATGAGGAATTGGAATCCCTAGAGAGAAGGGTAAATATGTAGAGTAGGCATATCCAACAGACCAAGTGGGAAACAGGTGGAGGAGCATACCAGCCTGGGGAGAAGTTGGAAGACATTGGAGTTGAACCAACACAAGAGGAGATGACATAAGCCAATCTGCCAGAGGAAGAAGCTGAGCAACAACTCAGTTATGAGACTGTAGAACTGGAGTAAAGCAGGATGGAAATCTAAGGTCACGGGAGATGAAGGCATCAAGGGAGATCAGGTTGATCTACCCATTGACAAGAAGGAAGTACAACATAACAGTCTACAAAACAAGGACCGACCAGTTGAGCAGCTGGACGAAGTGATCGAAGAAATCAAAAGGCTGATGTTGGGGTCAGCACAAGAAACTGTCGGTAGGAGGAGGTTGAACAGAGGAAGATTTTCCATAGAGAAGAAGTAGTGGTAGGAGCAAAGGAAGCAGCGAGGAGGAGGAGATGAGCAACTCTGAGAGAAAGTATGGGATCCTGGAGGATCTCAACAATAGAGCAGAGGGAACCATGAGCAAGAGCTCATGATTTTCCCAGTCATGGAGTATGATGCAAGAGCATCGTTAGCGAGCACGCGGAGCAAAACAACTCAGCGCCTGGGAATCATTTCGGAATCTCAACGCTGGCTATTACGGCGAAGAGCACGCTTGAACTCGGCGACGAAAAATCTTTTAAAACACGCTTGAACGATCGCGAGCGAAGGGGGAATTTCCACTGCTGCTTTGGAATGCGACTGCACTAAGATAGTCGTTAGGTTAGGTTCTCGAGTAGACAAGTAGTCGGGGGGAACCCTAAGGACCCTCTGAGATAAATAGAGGTTTTGTACGCCCAAATGAGGCAGCTGCAAGTTAGTTGAACATAGAGGATAGTTGAAAATTGTTAGGAGGAAGAGAGAGTTGAGACTCTAAGAAGTCCAGTTTTTGTAAACACATTGTACATGCATTTTGAGATTAATACAAAGCAGTTTTTCCTGCCCATGATTTGTCTGTGTGTGTTTATGCATTTGAATGTCATTTGTATGTTGTAGATGCATGTTAGATTCCATCTGCAGGGATAGATATAATTTCTTTATCTGTGAGTTTTGTTAACTTGTTCTGGGTTCTTTAGGCTATGCAAGGAGTGCAAAACAGAGTATTGGAAACTATGTAGCCAACGATCTTTGAGGTCCGATAGGTTGAAGCTTAGGAGGTTGAGCACAGAAGTTGCCAGGAGGGCACCAGAAAGTCTTTCGAAAGACGCAGAAGGGTCGAGACCCTTAAGGATTTTTGAGTCAGTTCGAATAGCTCAGAAGAGATAGCGTAAGGAAGGAGCGTAGAGAGAACTTGTTCCAAGTTCAAAAGCTCAGAAGGGATAGCGTTCCCAGGAGTAAGCGAGATACAGAATGGTCGGCTCGCAAGAGAAAAATCAAATGGGAAAAAACTTTGATACTTAGAAAATTCTTCCAAGTCCGGGAGAACAAAGAAGCTCAGGAGGAGGAGCTACAACAACCGTCAGATCGGCTGCAGGGAGAAATCTGGACCGTCAAGTCAGTCTTCAAACAGGAGGAACGCACACAGGGAGAGAACAAATCTCAGTCGTTAGATCTGAGCGTGAAGGACCAAAAGTCGTTGGATCCGTGTAAGGTGAATGCCCCTTAACCCTTTGAAAGTGCACAGGAGAAGCAGAATCGTGAAATCACGAAGTTCCGAATTCTATCGGAAACATCCATCGAGAAGGGACACATAGCGAGAGATTATCATTTCATTGACTCACAGAGTGGAAAGGTCAAAGGGCAGAGTTGTGAAGATTCGTGAAGTGCGAACTCGCGAAAGGATCACAATCATTGATTTAAGAGAGAAGGTGTATCGTTGATTGTCCAGGGAGATATCGAAAGTTTGGATATCGGGTGAAAGGAGGTGAGCGGTCCTCCAACTTCACGAAATGTGAAGTCCTAATACGTGAAAGGGAGATCTGGACCATTAGATCACAGGGATTGTGGACCATTGATCTGGTGAGCAGAACTCACAAGTTCGGGTTTCGAAAGGACGAGCAAGCGAACTTCGTGAGACGCGAAGTCGCGAAGCGCTGTGAAGGTTTGGCCCCAGGTCATAGTGAGGGGTCATATGGATGGAGGATAAGGGAGGCGCTAGCACACGCTAGGCCCCTGTCGGGATTTCGGAAGTCGAGAGAGTCTGGGTGACTCACATGCAAAGACCTGATACGTGAAATCGTGAAACACCTTTTAGGTTAGGCGAGTGGTCACAACCGTGGTCACGTGAAGGAGGGGCTTAGCTAGAGAAGAGCTAGTGCCCATCAAACATTGAAATTTGAATAGCACTCAGGAGAGGGCCCGCGGGTCTCATACGACCTGGGCATTTGGAGAAAGGACCTGTGTAAGTGGTTTTGGGGTCTAGCAAAGACCCAAAGAGGCGATCTGACTCAGAGTCTTGATTTTAATTTAGGTTTAAATTAAAATTCCTAAATTTAAAATTACTGCCCGTTTTAAATGATTTTTTCAAAGAGCGTTTGAAAACTTATATTTGTTTAGATTTTTCTTTCCGTTCATTTTTTCAAAAATAAACAATAAAAGGCATCGCGAATTTATAGGTGACGAAATTCTTGTTTTTTGAAAGCCGAAAAACGCAAAGACTCCATCCTTAAAAATCTAGGCCTCAAGGATAAAAGATTTCAAGATATGTTTCAACATAGGCTCCAACTGGGGACTTCGTCTCCCTACGGGACGAGGAGAACATGTAGACTCAGTGCCTTCATTGGGTAAATGGTGTCAAGGATTTATCTCTGATAAACTGTTTCAATGGAAAGGAAAAAGAGATTCTATAAAACCTTTGAAAATCTTTTCAAAACTTCTTATTTGCTTGAAACTCAGTTATAGTCTTCTTCAATATTCTCCTTCCCATTCCAAAATTGAGTTAGTATTGAGATGATTAGAACAATCTTACGACAAACGAAGCGGGGGAAATCAGTGATACTTAATATATCAGGGGTGGTGATCTGTGTAAAAATTTATAATAGAGGTTTGTCAACTTGTTTTGGTTATTCTAGACCAATTTTTCTCAACCTTCAAAAACCCCTCAGTCTATAGAGAAAAAGGGAAAAATTCATTTCAGGGGACTTTCTTTTGAGCAAGCTTAAAGCCTCAGACAAACTGTTAAGAAACTTAAGATATTCAAAATTAACTCAAACCTAACCATTTTAGTCAGAGAGAAAAACTATGAAAACTGACCTTACTGAATTTAATCATCTGTTGATTTTCAAAGTTAATACATAATCTCTCCTACTCTGATAAGAAAGTCCGAAAACGTGAAAAATAGTATTGAGGGTATAAAAGGAGACTTTTCAACAATCTATAAACCAGAAAACCTAGATTATAATTTCAAAAATAACTCTTTGGACTCTTTTCTTTTCTT